>APFE030908477.1:29073-48375 GCA_000404065.3 Pinus taeda | reverse complement strand
GCTGCCTCAAGGAAGAGTGCTGTTGCAGTCAACGTTTGAATGCCTTCCTCAACCCCAAATTGAGCTCATGATAGCGCATTGGAAAGATATTTGTGTCTAGTTATCATTTTACCCATCAATAAAATCATCTGGCCAACCAAGCTAGGAGAAAACTTGATTGTCCCAAGGTCACTTCAGAGGTTCCCTTGATTCTCCTGAGGCAACGATATTCTTTGACATTTATCTCAAACCATGACACCTGTGAAAAAAGTGAAAGAGGTTTTTATTCTTTGGCATGTTGTGGACAAAAACCTCTCTCAGTCTTCCAAAATGCATCTTTTATTGCTCTAGAACATCATTTGAGTGCGACTTGTCCCGATGTGTGAAACAAGGAATTTCGTGGAAATGAAGCGAAATGAAGGGGATAGGGAGCTTCTAAATTCTTGGGGAAATTTTGGGGAGTAGGGAGGGATGTTGGGAAGCAGGGGAAAGTGGAATCTCAAAGATTGAGTGAGGGGAAGGGGCCCAAAAGGGAAAAACACAGGCCCAACCTAGAAAATTGCCAGGTTGTAGCTAGAAACTAGGGTTTGTGCGAAAATGAGGAATTTGGGAAATCTCAGTGATGGGAAGGAAGCATTTGGTGAAGTACTTTAAGGATAGGGGAAGGTGTATGAACATCAGGAAACAAGTTTTTCCATTGATTTGACTGTCCAGGAGAAATTGGCTTCAAACCCTAGGAGAGGGAAATGAACTTGCCAAGGCACAACTGAAGCATGAACAAGATGTAAAATGACTCATTAGACACTGACATGATAATGAAAACCCTATGAATGATGATAGACTCAGCTGAATAGTGACATGGATTGGCATTTTGGCAACTTTGAAAAGAGTGAGAGCAAACCCTAGACCTAATGCCTAGTGACCAAATTTTGCTTGAAGACTCACTGAAATGACAAAATTTGACCTTGACACTTCAAAATCACTTTGTAAGATCATATTTGATCACTTTAGGAAGGCTGGAAAGATTGACACTAACAGAGATAAACCACTCCAAATCTATGATTTTCTTCTTTAAAACGAATATTGCTATACAAATAAATTTGAAAGTTATCATAGGCTTCCAAAGGAAAAGTCTTCCTTCCAAATATCTGGGTATCCCTATAATTGTTAAAGCTTGGAAGAAATCTAATTGGGACAAGACTATATAAAACTTGGAAGATAGAGTCAAGCGATGGAATTTTAGAGCCTTAAACCTAGCTAGAAGGTTGGTTTTGGCTAAAGTTGTATTGCAAGCGATTTCAAGATATATGTTATCAATACTCTTAGCTCCCAAAGCCGTTCTACAATATATTAGAGAAATTTAAAGGAAATTCTTATGGATAGGAATTGAGGATAAGAGGAAGTGGGTGTTGGTAGTTGAGAAGATGATATGTAAACCAAAATGTCTGGGTCTCTTAGGTTTATAGGACCTAGAGACTGTCAATAAAGCATGTGGAGCTAAAATTTGGTGGTGTTAGTTAAAGGGAGTTTCTTCGCCATGGCCCTAGCTCTAGAGGGTGAAATATGCCCATAATTAGCTCTCACAAGACCTTAACCATATTTTGGGAAGAATCAAATATTTAAAAATATGGAATTTGGTCTGGGGAAATAAGGAGGTAATACAAAAACCTGGTTTAAGCAAGAAAGTGTGGTGCCCAATTCAAATGAGTACTAAGAGTTAGGGCCAAATAAAAGTAAATCAGTTACGTGAATAAGTGACTGATGGTAATAAATGGAGAAGATGGAACCTTATTATCTTTCAAGAGCATAGTGAAAATGAGGAGATGATCCAAGAAATAGCAATAGAACTAAGTAAGAGAAGAATCCTTTGTATTGACGACCAAGATGAACTAAGATGGGGAAATATAAGGCGGGTAATTTAACCTCAAAGAAGCTAAAACTTATATTAAAGATCATCGATGTGAAACAATAGATTCAGTATGGATGAAAATATGTTCTTTGCCTCAATGACCCAAAATTAAAACATTCTTGTGGCTAGTCTTATATAGGAAAGTTCTAACGTGGGAAAATATCGTGAAGAGAGATTTTATTGGTGCCTCATGGTGTTGTCTCTGTGAAGGAGGAGAATCTCAACCATTTATTAAATACATGCACCTATACTTCTATAATGTGGGATTGGATGCTTTATATTTTTAGGAAAACTGATAGAATTAGGCATAATATTCAAGATATTATCAAGGAATGGCAAGAGAACTATACTCTAAATGAAATGGTAAATCTCATCTAGTGCCTGGCCCCAGGATTTATCATTTGGGCTATACGGAAGTAACGAAACCAACGAATTTTATAGAATAAGAAGCTCCCTCCAAAATGTCTGGTTGAACTCATTCAATGCCAATTGAAGGAAATAGTAATCAGTAGAGGAGTCAAGGTTTTTGATGATCAACCATCACCACAGGAGGAAAGAATCCTAAAATTACTAGATATGGAAAATCTTGGTACGCATGTAACTTGGGTCAAGGAACCTCGAATCCATCTGGGTTCAACGATCTCGATTCCTCCCCCGAGGGCTTCTTCAAGTTGAATTTTGATGGGGTTTCAAAAGGAAACCCCAAGAAATCACCTTATAAGTTTCTTTACAAAATTTCTTTTGAAAATTTATAAAAATATTTATAAATTAAAAATAATAATTAAAAATGATAATTTAATATTGTGATTTTTTAAAATTTATTTAGAAAAACTAAAAATAGTAATAATGAAAAAATTATATTTTATGGATTAATGATTATTTAAAAAATTATATTTTGATGATAATTAATTAATAAATTTAAATAAAAAATTTAATGATATACATATATTTTTTAATTTTATCAACTAATTTTAAAATTAGACAATTTGTTCTAATCCACACAGACATAACCTTTTTAGTTTGACATTGAAGCAAGTATTCCCTAAGCCCTGGATGGAGAGATTTATTGTGCCCATCTTTAAATGCGGTGATAAAAACTTTCCTTCTAATTATAGTACCATTGTGATGAGCCACATTTAAGCTAAGTTGTATGGGCCTCTTAGGGAAAGAATATTAAACTTTGGCTTGAAATCCATGGTAAAAGAACTAACGGCCAAGCTAGGTTTACGAGATATCATTCAATGGTGGGCAATTTTGTTACTCTTAGGGTAACTGTAGAGGAATGTTGTAGTAATAAATTTTTTTTCTTATGTTGTTTTATTGAATTTAGAAAATATTTTGACACCATCCCTAAAATTAAGCTATGGAAGAGCTTAGAAGAGATACTGGTTCCTCTTGATTTGAGGGATGTTGTGATAAGGATGTATGAGAATTTTATTGGAAAATTAGAACCACTAGGGGTTGGCTGGAATAAATTAAATGTAATATCAATTACAAGTGTAACACCATCCTCCCACATTTACCCAATCTAACTGGTCCATTGGGATAAAATTGTGACAAAGAGTTACTATGATATGATTCAACTCCCCATGTACAGTTAAGGAAGTGGAACCAACAAGACAAGACCAATATGACTTTCATCAGGAGCTTCAGAACCTTCAGGATCCAACGAACCCCTCCAAGTGTCCAACCCCTAAGCCAACTTGATGTTTTGCTGAACTAGACCCCTAGTCACTCCTATGACAAGCCTTCCATGTAACTGAGACCCTCCAGTGTCTCCCACATTAAGAAATTCATTAGACTGTGGCTTTTTTCAAGCAATTTTGTGCTAGCGACCCCAGATTCTGAGCCAATTTTTGAGGGCTAGGACTGAGGTCTCTTCCCAGAACTTTATGAAACTTCCAAAAATGATAAATAACATTGAGACAAGGCTACTAATACAAAAACTTGAACAAGGTCTTGACCTGACCCCTAATAGCCATGACATGCATTCCATCAAACACATCATAAACATGTAATCTATAGGTGATAACAACAGATCTGAACATAGGGCCCTCATACTTATCTGAGATTCATCAAGAAGGTCTGATGCCTTCTAACAATAACTACATTATCATCTATTAGGTCATACATTAATTAAAATTTCATTTACTAATCAAAACATGATGAGAGCCACAATCAAATTATGTCATAAACCATGCCTATAACCATCATATAACCATCATATAACCAACATAATAACAATGATAGAACAACCATTAAAGCTAGATAATAATAAGTACATTTATACATAAAACACAAGAGGAAAAGAGCTCTTATTAACATATGAAAAATCCAACCAAGTCAAAGACTTCCACATACTACCCAACCATAGATTGGGCTGAATCAAATCTTTCTTTTAGCCAATCACCCTTGTGCCATATTCCAACCATGAATGTGGGACTTACAACCAAATAACCTGGGATTCCTCAAGCTTTACCACAACCCACCAAGGGATTCCTAGGCCTAATCCCTCATCTATACAACCAGGCTTTACCGCAATCCCACCAAGGGATTCCTAGTCCCAAACAAGAAACATACACTACAAGCTTTACCACAATCCCACCATATAGTCATCTAGGGATCACTAGGCATATACAAGCATGGATGCCTCCAAATATATCCACCTAAACCATGAGGAATTTGTCTATCTCCACCCTCTAGGCATTACTGTATACCTCACCATTTACCGGTTGAGGATTCCTATGCCCAATGAGGGTATACACAATTAGGCTTTACCGCAATCCCACCTTCACCAGTCCAGGGATTCCTAGGCCTTGAGTTTCTCCCTAATACCACCCAAATTAGCTTCAAAACCATTGGACAATCCAACTCAATCGAATAAGAGAAAACCCATCACACCATGGCTATTCAGAAATGGAAAGGCAAGGTTGAAAACCACTATCACACTTGGAAAACCAATTCCAATGACAACAAGAGAACCAAATACACAAGTGCATCTACCATGCATGCCAAAACTAACAAGGAAATCACACATGCAACTTGACACCTACAAGTAATCCCACTATAGCCGCTTGATCCAACTCTTCCTTACTTGATCTTTCCTTCCCATTGCTTTATTTTTCTTCCTTTGCCTTCCTTCCTCCAATGCTAGAGTGCTCCAAGAATAATATAAATGTATGAGAGTATGAAAGAGTAGAGAGAATAAAGAGAGAGCTCCAAAACGAAACTGATAGAAGGTTTAGAAGGTTTTGAATTGATCCTCAGAAGCCTTTTTATCAATGAGGCCTCTGTTTTCTTCAATTTCCATTATTTTTACTTCATTTTCCTCCTCACATGCAATATATTACCTTTTACCTTCCTTTTCTCCTAATTTTCATTATTTTCATAAATAAAATGGAAATAATGCCACTTTTCCCTTTCAATGCCTTTGCCATTTCCTTTCCCAATTTCCTTAGCCATAATAAACCAAATGAAAACCCATGCTAGAATACTTTTCCCAACATTCAACTTGGAATAAGTGTCCCATGACCTTGGTATTATTTTTCCTTTATTAACTTTATTATAATAACTTTTGACCCAGGGTTGTTACATCAAGTAAGCATGTCTGTTATCCCTTACCCTTTTTAACGCATCCATTTATAATCTAGAAGAGTGTTTGGAAGATACAATTTGTTTTGGCCCCATGCTCACTGGTATGGTCAAAAATCTTCTCCTTTATGTTGAAGGTTTTTTTATTTTATTTTTTATTTTAGGAAAGATCCATTACAATATTTACAAGAAACTCAAAATCCTCCAAGATTTCTACTCCAATATGGGCATGAGTATTAATACTGACAAAATAAAAGTCATGATAAATAAATCCAAAATGACCACCTATAATACTTTCATTTATAATGACTCCATGGAGGAATTTCTTTCATACACATATTTAGGAATTTTCATCCATCGCAAGCTTAGTTAGAATTATAGAATCAGGAAAATGATAAATGGAGGTAGGAAAACTTACTATGGGCTTGAAAAAAACTGTAAGTAAAAAAATCATCATATTTGGGAATAAAAAACAAAGTCTCACTTTGAGACTCTTATCGCTCCTATTAATTTATATGGATGTGAGGCTTTGTGTTTCAATATATATAGAGAGTCATTTAAGAATATTAAACATATCGAAAATTAGTTTATAACTTAAAACCCCAATATTAAAGGAAATACTCTCTACCTTAACCCCCCAATTGAAGCAAATATTCCCCCCATTAAAATAATTGTTATGAATAAGTATCTTATGCATAAGAAGAAGTTATACAACATGGATGCGAAGAGGTTTCCTAAAATTTCTTCTAACTCTATCCAAAATCCCCAACTTCGACTTAGGTAAGGGTGGCATAAGGATTCCTAGCCTTGGCGGGACCATTGGGTAATAATGGAGGAGGTCATCTAGCAAAATTTGGATAATGTTAAAATACTATTACTTATATAGCTAAGGAGAAATTGTGAAGAAATAAAGAACTACAGGGAAAAAGAAAACTATGATATTATAAGGAGGTGATAAACCCCAATCTCAAAAACAAAAATTATCTTTATGTCTTGATTAGTATTAAGAAGAAAATGAACATTTCTAAGAGGCAAATTAATTCTTATGAGCTTCATAGTGAAAGTGGGATTTTCTAGTTCCTAAAAAACCTTGGGATGATAGAGTTTGTCACCTATGTAATCCTTAGAGGGTTGAAGATGAAAATAATTTTTTCTAAGTATCCATTTTATACTCCCTTTCAATATATTCTTCAAAATTTTCGTCGCATTATGAACCTTCTTTTCCTTTTATGTCAACAAAATTATGGCAATCTAGGAACAATTCTCTCACATTTTTAGCGTAGAAATAACATGTTGATGAGCCTCATCACTGAGCAATTATATGGGCCTTAATTGGCCTTAATTCACCTCCTAGCTTAGTCAAACCAACTATTCTCACAACTTATTGCATACTTTTGATTATATTTTGTTTATGAAATGAGTTAGAGTTGGATATGTTGATTTGTGGTCTAATGTGCAAGAAATGCAGGAATAAAGGATAAAATCAAGGAAAATATAGGTAGAAAGGATAAAATCAGAGGACTATGGAAACGACCTTGGTAAAGACTCGAATGGGACAAGGGAGAGTAACTATAGGAGGTAAATCCTCCTCATTTACTACCCCTCCATTTGAATACTCCACCATTAGTTCAAAGTGCACACAACCATCACGTTGAAGACTAAAAGATAGTCGAGCAAGTGAAAGTGATACAAACGAGTTTTTTCTTAAGTTAGAGGCCAAGCCTCCCTAATGGGAAGGAAGTCATTAGAGACTTCAAATGTATAAAAAGAGAGATTGAGGAACTCAGTAGGATTCAGACTTCATTTGTAAAAATTGTTTTATTTCTAAGTTGCAAAGACTTGTGATAGTTTTCTCTGTAATCCATGGTTTCTACAATAAGAATGAGTTCTGTTTAAGCCAGCTCTAAGTTAACTTCGAGGGTTGAAGCTCTTGTGTTAAGGCCTGACCCAAGAAACCACAACTCGTCTTTACTATACATTTAGGCTAGTATAGAGTTTTGTTCTGTTCATTTGTTTAAGTAGCTTCTTGGTTATGCGTACCTGCTTAAATAGGTTTTTGCTTTACTTGTTCATTTTCTTAAATAGATTCATCACTTTTCATTGGTTATTTGTTGAAGTAGCTTTATGGTTTTGTTCATCTACGTTGTGCTTCAGTTTACTTTCATTTATGCCTTCTTTCAGTTCATAAGTTAGTTAAAGGAAAAATATCACTATCAGGTTATGCTCAGGTGTCTCAGCCTCATCTCCTCTCTTTGGGACCATGATTTGAGGAAGGGACCCGCTAGCAACCCCAAAAACATAGAATTTGGTTCTCGCATGGGCTATGGAGTTCACTGTTTAATGCAATCATTTGTTCACCTACACTAGGTTTCTTTGTCATTTTCATTTGAAACCGCCTCCAGCATGTTCCTCCTACATTGCTTCCTCATCGTCCGATCACCAACAAACCTTCCCAATCACCACACGATTCACTTTTAACGCTGACTTTTTGCACTTTTAATCCCCATCATCAATCTGACTCATTAGATTTGATGGCTATCATGCACCTGCTCACCAACTATCTCAGTCAAATCTCCACCATTGATCTACCTCACCAGATCTGACAGCTATCGCGTGATATCACGCGGATTTATGTCTGATCGTTATCTACTCGAGGGCACGTGATGAGAGTGGTTTCTCCATGCTATGTGTTGCCCAGTTAGGTTAATCACGCAAAATTTTAGAAAACCATTTACATCTTTGAGGGTGCGCGATAAACAACTTACCACCCTCTAAACCCGCTCCGTCATTTCTGCACGTTTCTTTTGCCCGTGATCTAATCTTTGTCGTCCATGTATTGATTAATCAAGTCCGTCCATTTCTTGACTTAGCCTCCATGATATAATCTCATCCGTCCATCTCTGGTTAACCGTGTTCATTCATCTATTCACTCAACCACCGCGATAAAATCTTCGCCGTTCATTTTCCTTTCATCCAACTGATCCAACGGTTCTTATGCACTATAGATCCCTCACGTCCTCCTTTCACTGATTTTGATCTCCGAATGGTTTTTCCACTTGAAACATGATTTAGCCTAAGTTTCTTTGTTACACCTTAGTCTATTTTTTATTCTCTTTACTTCTGCAACGTAGATAATTAGCATTAGGTTAGTGTTGATTTAGCAATTCTTCTTAGCATAGTTGTTTAATTGGTTAGTTAAGTTATGGTGTAAGTTTAGCATTTCATGTTGTTTTCTTCATTACTGCAGTAGAGTAACTCTCTCTTAGAATAAGTTTTCTCCCCTTCCATCAAAGACTTAAGCTTCTTCTGACTCTATAGAAGTTTGGCTTGGAACCCCTGGAGCCTCTTGCCAGACAAGTAGTGACAATAGGTAGGAATTTCACTTCTACTTGTGCATATAGCACTGTCACCTCCAAGTTTGTATGAAACCTAGGTTGATAAGTAAAGATGGTATCCTTGGGATTTTGCAGCATTATTTTTGTAGTACCTAGGCTCATCACTTTTTGGCAACGTTTCCAAGGAGGTGTCTAAGTAGAAGTAATTACTACCTTCTTCTACCCGTAATCTAGTTTCTTTCCTTCTTTCAGTTGTCATTATCTGCTTTCCTTTCTATTCTGCGAGTAATTTCTAGCTTTAGCAACATCTTACAAAAACCACCCAAAAACATTTCCTTTCATGCCTCGTAGGAATAGGGACAATTCAGGGAAATTCTTGTCAAATACTCCCACTGCATCCAACAGGCAACCTTCTCTCTTCTTCAGTGACGTGAATTGGAAGACGCTTTAGGTGAGCAACCTTACCTATTTGAGAAACCTATAGAAGAAGAAGAAGAGGAAGAAACCATTCCTACTGAACCAATGGCTGGAAACCAAAATGACATGGGAGATAGAGAGAGAATTTAGAGTGCCTTCCACATCAGGGAAACCAATGGGGACACTAAGATGAAGAATATAAGCCCCTCTGCTCTACCTCATTTCCATGGCCTGACCACAGAGGAACTTGACACTTTCTTATTTGAGTCTTTTGTTATATGCCAAACCTATGACTATACAGATGATGAGCAAAAGTTAAAACTATTCCCATCTACCCTCAAGGATGCAACATTACGCCGGTTCATGGGTTTACCTGGAGATAGCATCACAACTTGGGTTCAAATGCAATAAAATTTTAATAACAAATATAGGGACTAATGTAGGTCAAAGGATACTAAAGAGGAGATTTTTAGGATGACCATAGGCCAGGATGAATCCCTAGAAGACTATGAAGAAATATTCTAGCTCAGTTACAAAAGGGCCAGGTGCACAGTTGACCCTGAGTCACTAAAGCTGGTCCTCCATAGAGGAGTAAGGGAAGCTCTTTTGGATACCTTACATATGATAGCAGGAGGATATGTCTACCAATTACCCTATGAGGATATCAAGAATGTCCTTAGAAACAATTCTAGGTCAACCAGGAAG
Source organism: Pinus taeda (assembly GCA_000404065.3). Classification (NCBI taxonomy): domain Eukaryota; kingdom Viridiplantae; phylum Streptophyta; class Pinopsida; order Pinales; family Pinaceae; genus Pinus; species Pinus taeda. The sequence goes on along the minus strand of APFE030908477.1, from coordinate 38,439 downwards.
AAAGGTAGGGGTAGTCAACCTATGGAAAGTACATCATCCTCTAACTTATCCATCAAGGGTGAAATTGGAAATATGTTGGAATATTTCAAAAGTGTTATGCTGCAAACACTTGCCTTGCAATTAGACACCATGAACATCAAAAGGAAGCAAGAGGAATAAAAGAGAGCCTTAGCCATATTTTTTCCTAGATGCACCAAGAGGCATCCTAAGAATGAATGTCCATTGAATTGTATTAAGATTTGCTAAATCTGTGAAGAAAACCACTCCACAAACAAGTGCCCTTATTTACCTGGACTCAAAGTTGTATATCAAGGAGCTAAAGGGGTCACTGAGCAACTTTGCTACATCAACCAAAGGAGACCTCCTGGGCCTAGACCATACTAGCAAGGTATGCAAGGGCCATCCCATGCATACTACAACCCAAACCAAGCCACAACTATACCTTCTTGGGGACCCCCTACTCATCCTTCCTGGTCTACACCCCCTCCTTGGTCCTATGCATCTCAATATCAATCCTAGCTAGCCAACCAGTGATTTCAACCTTATGTTCAGCCACAAAATTAGTGGAATACCCCACCCTAGTGGTGGAGGCCCCAATTCAACAATGTTCTAGCCCTATTGCCTCCACCACCTAACCAACCAAAACTCCTACACTCTGCTCCACCTAAGCAACCCCAGATGCCTGCCCTGCCAAATTTGAACCCAAACAATAGGCAGGCTCAACAAGCATATGGTGGAGAGACATCATACCCAGCTTATGTTGTAGAAATTCGAGAGATCAACCTAAGATCACGGAGAATTATCCAAAACAACCAACCTCCCTCTCCACATAGGGAGGTTGAGTAATAAAGAGAGGAAAGCAACCTTAAACTAAATCCACTCTTTCCTGAAAGACTAGCCCAACAACTCTAGCCTACCCCAAAAGAAACTAAACTTCTGGGAAAATTGAAAAACCTATGTGTAAAGATCCCCATTCTCCAGGCAATCAAACATGTCCCTATTTACAATAAGTTGATTAAGGAGAAGTCTTCAAGTATCCAGGAAGAAGAAAAAGGGATGCCCCTACCATTAATGTCATTGGGTAGTTGTCTCACTTAATGTTGGGGTAGTAATATGTCCAAAATATTTAGACCCTGGAAGCCCTGTAGTAGATGTGCACATCAATGACACCATTGTCCCACACACTCTAATTGATCTTGGGGCTACCATTAATGTGATGACTAAGGACACCATGCCCAAGCTCAACCTCCAAGGGTCATTAAGGAAGATCACAATAGTTCTGCAACTTGAAGACTGTTCCACAGTCACCCCTGAGGGAATTGTGGAGGATGTGATGGTCTCCATTGACTCTTGGGAGTACCCTATAGATTTCCTATTTCTCCAGCCTAAGGCTAAGATCACTGGTTACCTTCTCATCCTGGGGAGGCCATGGTTGGCCACAACTGATGCTTACATTAGCTACAGAGCTGGGAATATGACCATTAAGAATGGTCCTATGTTCAAACAATATGTCCTATACTCTCTTGCTCAACCTACCCTAGAGCATGATTTACCTTTATGGTTAGAGGAGGAGGAAGAATATGAAGTTTATTCTACCCAACTTTATGCTTTTGAAACAACCATAGGAGGAGGACAACAAGATGAGGATGACTTAATTGAACACCTGCTCCAAAGTCCAACTCCTAGTTCACTACCATTAGAAGATGAAATAAAGGAAGCCAAAAAAAATCATCAAATTGAGTTATTCTTGGCCAATTCCAACCCACTCTGTGTCAAAACCATAGAATTTGGCCCGGAGAAGACTTTGAACATTAACCCATCTCTTTCTGCTTTAGAAGAGGAAAAGTTATGCCACATGTTGAGTGAGAACCTAGAAGCCTTCCCTTGGAGTTATAAATAAATGAAGGGATTACACCCCTCAGTGTGTACTCACCACATATACATCAAAGAAGGTTGTAGTCCAGTCAGGAAACCACAAAGGAGGATGAATCTAGCTATCAAAGTCATAGTCAAAGAAGAACTGCAAAACTTCTAGATGCAGGATTCATTTACCCTATCTTAGATAGTGAGTGGGTCTCTCCTTTAGTGTTAGTTCCAAAGAAAAATGGGAAGTGGAGGATTTGTGTTGATTATAAGGAGTTGAACAAGGCCACAAATAAGGATCATTTTCCCATACCCTTCATTGACCAAGTAATAGATGGTCTGCAGGGAAGAAGTTCTTTTCTTTCCTAGATGGATTTAGTGGGTACAACCAAATCCAAATCTATCCAGAAGACTAGGATAAGACCACCTTCACTTGTCCTTGGGGTACTTTTGCCTATAAGGTCCTTCCTTTTGGCCTATGAAATGCTCCTGCCACTTTCCAGAGAGCAATCTTGAGTACTTTTGCTGAATTAGTACATGATGCAGTAGAAATCTATATGGATGACTTTACAACTTATGGCTATGATTTCCAAAACTCCCTGACTAACTTAGGCAAAGTATTACACAAATGCATTGAAATGGATCTGTCTCTCAGTCCAGAGAAGTGTGAATTCTTAATGACTGAAGGGACTGTGCTAGGTCATTCAATATCTCAGCAAGGACTGCAGGTGGACCCAAAAAAATAGAAATCATCCAAAGGGTCCCACCTCCACAAAAGAAGAGAGATGTCAGAAGTTTCTTAGGATTGGATAGATACTACCAAAGGTTCATAAAGGACTTCAGCAAGTTGGCCTCTCCTTTGTTTGGATTGTTGGCCAAAGATTCCGAGTTTATATGGTCAAAGAATTTTCAAGAGGCCTTAAACATTCTAAAGGGTAGCTTAACTACTACACCAATCCTTAGAGGCCCAAATTGGGCCCTCTTCTTTCATATTCATGTTGATTCCTCACACAAAAACATAGGAGTAACCTTCGGTCAGGAAGAGGAGAAATTTCCCTATGACATCTATTTTATCAGTAAAAACCTATCAAAGGCCGAGCTAAACTATACTGTGACTGAAAAGGAACTCTTGGCTGTTGTGCATTCATTAAAAAAATTTAGGCATTGCATTACAGGCTATCAAATATTTTTGCATATTGATCATGCTGCAATCAAATATTTAATGAAAAAACTAGATGTGAATGCTAGAATCATATGATGTTTGCTTCTATTACATCATTTTGATCTAACTATTGTTGATAAACCTAGCAAGGAAAATGTGGTTGCTGACTTGCTATCTAGAATGAATCTACCTGTAGGTGAAGAAGGAATGGTGGATGACCAGCTACCAGATGAGCATTTGTTTGTTATTTCAATTCTCTCCCCATGTTTTGCTAATATAGCAAAATATCTAGTATCAGCACAGTTCCCACCGAACTTGCCCTCTAAAGAAATGAGAAAGATAGTCAGAAAGAGCACCCCCTTCACCTACATTGGGGGGAATTTATTCAAGCATGGCCCAGATCAAATCTTAATAAGGTGTGTAAGGGAAGAGTAAGTCTTTGACATCCTTCTAACCTGTCATAATGGGCCTTATGGAGGTCACTTTGCATCAAAAAGGATAGCAATCAAAGTGTTGCAAGCAGGCTATTATTGGCCTACTCTTCATTAAGATGTGAAAACGTATATTAGTCAGTGTGATTAGTGCCAAAGGATGGGAAAGCATGCTCCAAGAGATGAAATGCCCCTACAATCTCAAGTGACTTTCGAGCCATTTGACAATTGGGGCATGGACTTCATTGGGCCTATCAACCCTCCTTCAAAGCAAAAACAGCACACCATTGTGTGCACTGGTTATTTGACTAAGTGGGCTGAAAAGTAAGGCAATCAAGGTAGCAACAAAAGAGAAGGTGGTTGAGTTCCTAAGGGAGAATATATTCTTCAAATTTGGATACCCTATAGAGCTAGTCACATACCAAGGCAGCCAGTTTACATCTAGCATGATTGAAGAACTACTCAGCCATCACAAAATCAAGCATAGGACCTCCACTCCTTATCATTCGCAAGTTAATGGGCAAGTGAAGGTGACCAGTAGGGCATTGGAGAACATCTTAACCAAGGTAGTGAGCAACAACAGGAAGGATTGGGTAGAGAGACTAGTTGAGGCCACCTTGGCCTATAATACAACATGGAAGACCACCATTGGATTTACACCCTATGAGCTAGTCTATGGTAAAAAGGTTGTGTTTTCCATTGAATATGAATATAGCAAATTAAGGATGGAATCCAAACTAGATTTAGATCTTAGTCATGCACAAAAAGAAAGGTTGTTACATTTGAATGGCTTGGATGAATTCAGAATGAAAGCCCTCCTACATACAGAGATAGTTCAGCTTCAGAGGAAGATCTAGCATGACAAGCACATCAAGGAGAAGAAATTTCAAGAAGGAGATTGGGCATTGTTATATGATCCCAGGTTTAAAGACTTCAAGGGCAAGCTAAGGACAAGATGGATCAGAACTTATGTGGTGCAAAGATTCCATGATAATGGTTCAGTGCAAATCATAACTATTGATGAAGAAGACATTCCATTGCTAGTTAATGGACACAAATTGAAAATGTACAATATGCCTTTATCAAAAAAAGAGTTCATTAACAGTATCAATAAGACAATGATGATGGTAGAGCAAGTTCTAGCTCCTCCCTCATCAGGTCACTGAAAAAGGAAAAAACAAAAGAATAAGGATTTAGGTGAAAACCTCCATGAGGCTCCCGAGTCCCATCTTTGGGTTGAAAACCTCATAAGGCAGCCCAAGGATGAGAAAAATGAAAAAGAATAAGAAGATCCTTGGGTGAAAACCTTCCTTGAGGTGCCCACGACAGATATCTAGGGTGAAAACCTCTCTGAGGCAACCTAGGTGTTTTCTTTATAATATATATATATATATATATATAATAAAAGAAAAAACATAATTGTTATTTGCAGGTGGGTGAGAAAGACAAGCAAGGAGAAAGGAGAAGATCTAGAGGGAACCCTGCCTCACATATATTCATCTCCTCCACTCCTTACCATGCCTCCCTCCATCAATTCTATTTCTTTTCACTTCATTGCTTCAATTCAGGTGAAGATTGTGTTATATAACAGAATCATCTCAACCATTAACATCATCGTTGCATCCACATACACTCCTACTCCCTCTGTCCATTCATTACAACATCCTCGCAGCACCAGCCATCAACATGATCAAGAAATTATAAGGGAGACACCAAACATTACCGAGTGGTAATACACGATCTCCACAGTAGCAACAACATCAAATCCAAGAGCTCCACATCAGTAGCAACATCAGATCCAAGAGTCCACAACAGTAGCAAAAACATCAAATCTTCAGTCACAGACACCTGCAAAAGCTAATAAACCATTAGCAGGCAAAAAAGGAGGAAGAATAATGACCATCAGCATCACCTCTGATCTTTGACAATTTCAACATGGCATCAAGACCACAGGTAAGTATCCTACTCACTCAGTCTAATGCATCATTTGATCAAAATGTGTAAAGGTTAAGAGGTAGTTGGTTTATAAGCGAAAATGTGGCAAAAAGGAAATTTTTTAACAAGGCAAAAGAGAATGCAAGAGTCCATAGATACAATATTGTTATGGCAACCATTTGAGAATGCTCAAAGAACTAAGATTTGGGGTAGAAACACCAGCACACCAAAGACTCAACATATCCTATTTCTTAATGCAATCACTCATAGACTCCAACAACAAAGAAAAGGAAGGAAATTCGTAGCAATTAGTTAACCATGGGTTGATCAGGATCCTCATTGAGGATGCCCTCCAAAACCTCAGGATCCCTATAAAATGGCCAGTCTTCAGAGACATACTAGCAGAGGATGACATCAAAACCCTCATTTATGATGTTAGTCCTTCTGTCAATGAGGAGGAGGAAAAACAAGAAGAAGATACAGAGCTAGATGTGATGAGATGAATAAAGAAGAAACTAATACAGAGGAATATTCTGAAACACAAGGAGAAACTGATGGAGATGAGAAAGAACAACAAAAGGAAGAAGATAAGAAAAATAGAGAGGGCAACTGCAAGAAAAGGAAAACTAGATAGCATGTATGGCCAACCTCCCATTAGAGGCCATCCAGTGTAGCATGTCAGCTAAATCCTATACTCCTTACCTTGGAGAGCAATGACTGCAATTTCAAATTAAAACACTGCCACAAAGGAGCACCATGCCATTTCAGGACTGCAGATAGATTATTGATCTTTGTGATCAAAGTGCACTAGAGGATAGGGCCAAAACAACTGAGTTTTACTTGCACAATATGGCCCTCAAAGACATGAATATTTGGGATCCTAATACAAAGCTAGAAGATCTACAATTAATGGTCTTGGCATCATGGATGAACCATGAGAAGTCAAGGGCTATAGAGATGAAAAGAATATTGGCTAGAGATCAAAATGAACCTCTTTTCCATCAGAGCTGAACAATCAAATCCCATATCCCTAATCAACACCCATAATCTAATTGCAAATCATCCTCAACTAGCACTTAGATATCTTGTTGCCCAAAAGCAAGCAATTTCACATTTTGAAAATATGTTTAGGTTGCTTAGAGATGATAATACACATGCCTGCTAAAGGGAATGGAAAACACTACCACAAAACTTGAAGATCAAAGAATATCACTCCCCTCAAAGGTTGAGAGAGGAACTCAACAAGACACCTATGTATAAGCAATCAATAGAAAGGTTGAAGGTCAATTGAATAGGCCTAAAACTCAGTCCACCACTACTCCTAGGGATGCTAGAAGGGAGAGAAGGAGAAGAGGAAAAGAGGTAGCGGGAATAAGTAGAAAGGAAAGTAGGCTTCTATCAACAAGAATAAGAGACAACAATAGAAGCATGGGATGTCAGAGAGGCTACCAGAGCCATGAAGGACATGGAAATTGACTAAGTTGCACAGAGGATAAGCAACACTTTCAGTAGGGGGTGACGATGAGCCTCATCATTGAGCAATTATATGGGCCTGAATTCACCTACTAACTTAGTCAAACCAACTATTCTCACAACTTAATGCATACTTTTGATTATATTTTGTTTATGAAATGAGTTAGAGTTGGATATGTTGTTTTGTGGTCTAATGTGCATGAAATGCATGAATAAAGGATAAAATCAAGGAAAATGCAGGTAGAAAGGATAAAAGTAAAGGACTATGGCAAAGACCTTGGTAGAGACTCGAATGGGACAAGGGAGAGAAACTATAGAAGGTAAATATTTCTCATTTACTACCCCTCCATTCGAATATTCCACCATCAGTTCAGAGTGCACACATCCATCACATTGAAGACTAAAATACAGTCGAGCAAGTGAAAATGGCACAACCCAATTTTTTATTGAGTTAGAGACCAAGCCTCCCTAATGGGAAGGAAGTTGCTAGAGATTTGAAATTTATAAATAGAGAGGTTGAGGACCTCAGTAGGATCTAGACTTCATTTTTGAAAACTCTGTTTTATTTCTGAGTTGCAAAGACTTGTGATGGTCTATAATCCATGGTTTCTACAATAAGAATGAGTTATGTTTAAGCCAACTTTGAGCTAACTTCGAGGGCTGAAGCTCTTGGTTTAGGGACTGACCCAAGCAACCACAACTCCTCTTTACTATACACTTATGTTAGCATAGAGTTATGTTCTATTCATTCATTTAAGTAGCTTCCTAGTTCTGTTTACCAGGTTTGCTTGTTCATTTTCTTAAATAGATTCATGGTTTTTCATTGGTTATTTGCTGAAGTAGCTTTCTGGTTCTGTTCATATGTGTTGTGCTCCAGTTTACTTTCATTTATGTCTTCTTTTAGTTCACAAGTTAGTTAAAGGAAAAAGATCACTATCAGGTTGTGCGCAGGTGTCTCGGCCTCATCTCCTCCCTCTGGGACCATGACTTGAGGAAGGGACCCTCCAACAACCCCAAAAACATAGTCTTTGGTTCTCGCATGGGCTATGGAGTTCATTGTTTAATGCAGTTATTTGTTCACCCACACTTGTTTTCTTTGTCATTTTCATTTGAAACCACCTCTAGCACGTTCCTCCTACATCACTTCCTCATCGTCTGATCACCAAAAAACCTTCCCAATCACCGCCTGATTCACTTTTAATGCTGACTTTTTGCACTTTAAATCCCACCGTCGATCTGCCTCGTCAAATCCGATGGCTATCGCGCACCCGCTCACCAACTAGCTTAGTCAAATCTCCACCATTGATCTACCTCACCAGATCTGACGGCTATCGTGCTATATCATGTGGATCTCTGTCTAATTGTTATCCGCCCGAGGGTACGCCATGAGAGTGGTTTCTCCGTGCTACATGTCGCCCACTTAAGCTAATTGTGCAAAATTTTAGAAAACCATTTACATCTTTGAGGGTGTGCAATAAACAGCTTACCACATTCTAAACCCGTTTCGTCATTTCCGCACGTTTCTTTTGCCCGCGATCTAATCTCTGTCATCCATCTGCCGATTAATCATGTCTGTCCATCTCTTGACTTAGCCTCTACAATATAATCTCATCTGTCCATCTCCGGTTAACCCTATTTGTTCATCTATTCACTCAACCGACGTGATATAATCTTCGTCATTCATTTGCCTTTCACCCGATTGTTCCAATGGCACCATATTTCTTTTAAAATTAAAAAATATCATAGCGATGATTTTGTTAAGATGCACCAGGGAATTCTAAGGTATCGCACAAGTTCTTTGTTTGGCTATAGCACCACTCCTTTTATAGAAACTAAACATTGCCTAACGGTTCCCTTCAAAATATGCCCCAAAACATTTTCATACATTTACAATCGCAGTGCATCGTTGGAAAATAGCACCACTTTTTTTGAAATTTAAAAACTATAGCAATGCTTCTTCTTTGCACTGGGGCGTTTTACAACGTGAAGGTCACTGATGTTGTAGGTGTTTATAGCACTAATTTTTTTTAAAAGTTAACATTTTACGGTGCTATCGATTATTCAAGCACCAATGCATTGTGTTATTTAGTGTACCGTTTAAAATTCATAGTGCACCATGTTCTATGCGGCACTGATGCTTGTATGGATAGTAAAACACTGATGTGTTTGTAGATTATAGACGCACCGGCCAAAAAACATCCACCCACCCACATCCACTACTGATCTCTGCTACAAATAAATTTTTAGCTTCCACAAAAATCTCCACTAAAAAGTACAAAAATGTCTGCTAGAAAATCTTTTCCCTATAATTTCAAATTGTAATTGATAAAAAAAACAAAAACAAAACACATAAAATAGGTTAATTCTTATATTTCAATAATCCTAACTTATAAATATAAAAAGGTTAAAACAAAAATAATATGTTGATTCATAAATCTAATTTTTTCATATGAAATAAATTGTATTTTAAATTCAAATTAAATAATTAATTTAAAACTTTAT
>APFE030908477.1:0-21746 GCA_000404065.3 Pinus taeda | reverse complement strand
CCTATAATAAAAATCATATTTATAGTTAATTTGAAGCTAATCATAAGTTGCTTAGAGGATAGTCGATTTCTACTTTATTATTCTAATTTATGTATAAAAAACTAGTGAGTGATACATGTTATGTTTTCTACACTTTGTCATATAAATTATTGTTATGCTTTCTACAATTTATGATATAAATTAATAGTAAGTGATGTACATTATTCATACGCATGCAAATGCATGGTGTTAGGCTCACGAGTTGAGTCAGGTGCACTCACGTGTGACGAGCGCTCGTATTGATCAACTCAGGAAAAGTGTGATGATGGGAAGAAATTTGGTTAGAGGTGACCGAGTTGTGTTGGGCATCCGTACTACCCAACTCATGTGTATGAGTGATGAGGAGAACGTGTTGGATGAGCACGCTAGTTAAAGGCGACGGGCAAGCACACATCCATAGCGGGTGGATGAGATGACTGGGCACCAGGTGAGATATGTAGACGAGTCATGTGACGATGGTTTGATGTGTCAGTTGAGTGGGCCACTGACCCGGGCGACCTAAACGAGAGAGTATGACGAGTTGAAGCATTGGCCGAGTTATGTGATGAGAAGGTCGAGTTTATATGTGGAGGCCAACATGTGTATGACGTGTGGGCTAACTTGTTGGCAATGGTTGCACCAACCTGATGAATTACAGATGAGTCTACCCATGGAGAAGTGAAGGGTTGCGACCCTTGGAGGTGCTACGACCATGTAGCATGGGTATAAGTAAGAGATGGATGAATGGTGATAAAGACAAGAATCCAAGGCATCAAACAAGAAAATAAGATAAGAATTTGGATGTAGCGTGAGCGAAGAAGGCCACATAGGTAGCAGACAGAGTGCAGATTGTAGGGCCGTGTTTGCTTGGCCTAAAGTTGGGCTTTCTGGGTACAAGAAGACTACAGGGCGTTCGATGGGAAGACGATGTTGCAGGGCATGGGTATAGAGGTGAGACAAACCCGACCCAAGGGCATGTAAACCTGAGGGTGACCCGCCCCAAGGGTGTTCAGACCTGAGGGTGACCCAAAATGAAGGTGCAAATGGAGAATTGGGTAGGCGACTTGGCCCGAGGGCATGTAGACCCATGTGCGACCCGACCTGAGTTGCAGAGTTGTGCGATGGGTGCCGACGATGCGATAAGGCACAGGTGTGTCCCGAAAGTGGTGAAGAGGGTGTGCAATAGTGCGAAGGAGGTGCAGTAGGGCGCGGGCACATGAATACAATGAAAAGTAGGCATGACAGTGTCAAGGAGGACCAGAGTTTGGGTGAACCGTGCACAGTGGCACGACTGGTTATTTTTGCAGTCATGACTTGTAAGATAGAAGTGCGATAGCCATGTTGTTGACATCACGACATTTGTAATTTTATGTACAATTGAATTATAGAACTTTTGTTTGTTATTAATATTGGGAAGACTTTAGTTTATGGGAGTTGCTCCTCCCTTTATGATGATGTGTTGAAATATTTTATCTGTTGTGTAGTATGATTGATGAAGAGTAATTGAAGTTTATTTCTGCTATGATATAACACTTGAAGAAAAAATTAGCGAAGTGTTTGGTTAGGCGTATTCCACACATTATAGTATTGGTGAAAGGAAAAAGTGTGGTGGTGCTGCACTCACCTATGAGTGGTTGAAAGACTACCATCAGTATAGGGGCATGACAGTTGGTATCAAAGCCTACTTTCTACAGGGATTTGATTAAAGTTGAAGAAGCTTCACGGGGAGAAGTTGCACGGTCAAAGTTGAATGGATTGGTGTATGGTCTTAACAAGATCACAAGAAAAAATGATGGTGGACCAGGTGGAAGAACCTTAGCTGACAGGTGAATCTAGTAGGGATTTCAGGAGAATTTTTTTGGACAGGGCATTGAACCGTATGGAGGAGTTTTCTTTGAAGATGTCTTCGTTGGAGGCTGAGAATGATGAGTTTTGGGATAAGTTCATGAAGTTGGAAGAAGCACATGAGAAGCTCAAGGTTTGATACGAGTATACTAAATGGCAGTATGCATGAATAGAGAAGGAAGTCAAGAACATTGGTGTTGCAAGAGATCAAGGTTTAGACGAAATCTTGAAGTTGCAAAAAGCTCTTGATGATGCTCAGAATGAGATAGTTGTTTTAAAGAAAAAAGTTGGGCAAGGACCAATTGGAGGGATTGTTCATGTGAAGGTCAAGGAACCCGATTCTTATGATGGGATGAGGAGCACAGAAGCACTTGGAAATTTCTTATGGGATATGGAGCAATAATTAGAATGCTTTGGGATACCTGATGATGAAGCCTAGGTCAAGGTAGTTGCTCAATTCCTTACTAAGGATGCTAAGATGTGGTGGAGATGAAATTTGGATCAAATTGCCAATGGTGATACTGATGATATCTCTACTTGGGATGATATGAAGAAGGCTTTGCAGGCTCATTTTAGCCCATGAGATGAGACTTGGGATGTAAGGAAGAAGATTAAGTACATTAAGAAAACAGGGAGTCTACACGCATATCAACAAGAATTCTTGAGTGTGATATTGGAACTACCTGACATGGCGGATGATTCGAATTGGATCTTAGAACACTCTCTAAGTTTTGATGAACTCTGTAAAATTCATGCCAAACTTTCAAAGTCTTATAAAGATTGAGCTTATCAGATATATCCTCGTAGCAATTGCAAATTGTGATCAGCGCAGAGCAATAAGGACCCTCAGTCAAGTGCGCAGACCATCGGCTCATGGTAACACGTGTTGTCATGAATTATTAGAACAGGAGGTCATTTCAAGAAACGGGGGAAATTTCTGATATGTGATTAGCAACAAGTCGCTAATCGCATATCATTGGACAAACCCCTCAAAGAAGGAAAAGCCCCATACGCCCAGACTCAAAAAGTTATAAAATGTAATGGATATTGTGTCAATTTCATCAGTGGCGAGGTCCCACAAAAACTGGCAGAATATTGTAAGGGCTTTGAGGGGTAAGTGGTTTCAACTGAATCTCGCCCGATGCCACATAATGGGTACCATGCGTCCGGCGGAAGAGAGAGAAAACTGCTCACATCAGACGGGTAAACGTCATGTTACTTACTCGCTCGATATGAACAATGACCATAGGATCTAGAGGCTCCAGATCGATGGTGGAGACGCAATCCGATGGATGACCAGATTCAATGGGGTAAACAGACAGAGTTGTATAAGATTTGAAGTCCGACGTGGACGATGTGTTGGCAGAAGGTTGTGTTCACAGGAATTCTTGGATATAATGGTAAAAACGGTCGTTTCAAAGACGTACAAGAGAACTGAAACTCAGTTCATTATGAAACAAGTGGCCACCTCTCTGTAAGGCGTTATACATTGACGATGACGCAAAACAGAGGAATTCAAACGGACAAAGGCAGGGGAACCAGAAAGCTGGGAAGTGGAAATGAACAGTCAAAAAGCAGATTGGCTTTAATGCCACAAGCTAACAGAGAAAGAGATAATCAAGTTAGGAGCAAGTAAGTTAGAAGTGGAAACCTAAGAGAAGAGAACAAAGTGAAGAAATCAAGCTAACCTGCAAAAGCAAAAGGTAGCATCGAGATAGAGACAGAGAGAGTCAGAGAGTCTATGTACTCCAGAGAAGGCTTGAGAGGTTCAAGCGAACTCCTCTGTAAATGCCTATCATGTATTGAGTCTTAGATTGGACTCATACCATTGTGACCCCTAGGAGGTCGAGAATCAATAAAGAGAGTCTGTGTTCTCTAGAGACTTCGAGAATCCAAGTACAGTCTTGCTGATTTCTATTTATTGAGTGAGACTCAAATTGAGCTCACTGCTGTAAAAACTCTGCTTTGAAAACATAATAGAGAGGCCACCATTGAACGTTGGACTGGGAGATGTAGCCTAGGAGTATTGAGTGAACTCCTTATTAAACTTGTTGTGTTTATATGTTTTGTCTATTATGTTTTCTCTAACTACTTCAGTGTCTATGTACTTTGCAATCTTATCGATCTGTTGCATAAAGTAACATAGGCACATCCATGCACATGAGTCTATAATACCTTATTGTTTGTCTTCGATCAATTTTAGATCAACGGATAAAGACAAGGTGTTCAATTTAATTATAGGATTGAAACCTTGGGCATGTAATGAGGTGAAGAGGCAAAAGATCAAGACTCTAGAAGAAGCATTTGCTGCAGTTGATCATCTGGTAGAAAATTATGATGAAGGGACCAAAGGGAAGAAGAAGAAGTTTGATAAACTGAAAGAGAAGTCTAAAAAGGAGGAGAATTTGAGATTGAATGACAAGTCGAAGACGAAGAAACATATGAAATGTTGGCTGTGCGGAGAGAACCACATGGTGAAGAATTGTCCTTCTAGACTGACGGTGGTTGTAGCAGCATAAGCCGATGTAAAAAAGAAGAAGCAAGGTGAAATAGTTAGGGTGATACATATTTTGGGAGCTAAGGTAGCTACGAAAGCTATCCCAAGGCGGGATCTTGAGAGGAACAAGTTGGAGTATGTTAGCATGAAGGTTGGGTAGGGAACTTTACTCATGATGGTGGACAGTTGTGTGACTCATAAATTCATCAGGGAGGAAGCTATGAGGAAAGTTGGGTTGAAGTTCTCACCAACCCAAGCTCATCTTAAAGAAGTGAACTCTCCACCAGATACAATTATTAGCATGGTTGAGAATGTGGATGTGAACATTGGTGAGTGGTTCAGGAAGATCAACTTCACAATTGTGTAGATGGATGACTATGCGGTTGTATTGGGCATGGAATTTTTGAAGCAATATGAGGCTATGATGGTGCCACAAATGAAGAAGTTATGCATTTAGGATGGACAGGATGACGAACCTTTGGGGGTATCAACTGTAGAAACCATGTCAGCGGGGTGTAAACTGACAACGATGAATATGGATGACATCAAGTGGGATGAAGAACTTTATAAGATTTTTTCTTCCACAAAGGAAAAACTTATGGAGTAGTCAGAGGTTATTAGAGCATTGTTTGATAGTATCCTGGATTTGACAAGCAAGATAGAGGTAGTGGAGTTTCCTGTGATGGCCAATGTTAATATAAGATCCTTTCAGTCGGTAAGGTCCTAACTGTGCTAGACCAAAAAAATTACATACACAAAAGTGTTCCCCTTTAGGGTAATGAAAAAAATTGACCCTCCTTCATTTCAGGGAATGATGCTAGACTAGGGACTCAGGAGGAGAGACGGGAAGCATACATGCACAGATTGGAAGACGAGGATGCAGATAGGTGGATTGAGCTATTAGCTTAGGATGAGGGAGAGTCTTTGGTCTCCACATCCTCCCCTTATTCTTCAACTGACATGGGGATGAGGCTCATTGTTTGTTGCTCATGGCAATGAGACCTCTACATTTATGAGCAGACACTTGGGTCGAGATGGACATGATTGACAACAGGATGCGGAGATGGTCATGATGATGTAGGGAGCATGCGTTCTTGTGGAGGTGATGTTAGAGTTGGATTATCTACCCAACTAATCACCATCAAAGGGGGATCCATCACATGATTTTCTTGCAGAGTTTGACAGATTTGTAGCATGGAGCAGGAAATGGGTGGAGCTATCTGGGTGCCCACACATAAGGATATGTCTCAGAAATGGAGGTTGCTGAGATGGGGTTGTTGAGGGAATTTCTTTTTAATTGTGGTGGAGGATGTTAGGCCCATGCGTTGAATTGGGTGAGCTCACGCATGACGGCTGTCCGTATTGACCAACTAGGGCAAGGTGTGACAATGGGAAGATATTCGATTAAAGGTGACCGGGTTGTGATGGGCGTGCCCATGTGTGACAGCAACCCGTACTACCCAACTTAGGTGGATGTGTGATAAGCAGAACGCGTTGGATGAGCGCGTTGGTTAAATACAACGGGTAGGTGCATGCCTATTGCGGGCAGGCGAGGTGACCGGGCGCAGGGTGAGATGTGCAGACAAGATGTGCAATGATGGTTGGGTGTGTCAAGTGAGCAGGCGACTGACCCAAGCAACCTAAATTAGAGAGTGCAACGAGTTGAAGTGTTGGTTGAGTTATGTGATGGGTAGGCCAAGTTTATATTTGGAGGCATACATGTGTATGATGGGTGGGCCAACGTGTTGGCAATGGTTGAGCCGATCTGATGAATTACTAATGGGCTGACGCATGGAGAAGTGAAGGGTCGTGATCCTTGGAGGTGCTATGACCATGTAGAATGGGTATAAGTAAGAGATGGATTAATGGATATGAAGACAAGAAACCAAGGCATCGAAAAAGAAAATAAGATAGGAACTTGGATGCAGGGTGAGTGAAGATGACCACATAGGAAACACATGGAGTGCAGATTGCAGGGTCGTGTTTGCTTGGCTGAAAGTTTGGGTTTCTAGGTACAAGAAGACAACAGGGCATGTGATGGGTGGACAGTGTTGCAGGGCATGGGTGCAAAGGTGAAACAAACTTGACTCGAGGGCAACTCGACCCTAGGGCGTGCAGACCCAAGGGTGACTTGACCCGAGGGTGTTTAGACCTGAGGGCGACTCAAAACAAAGGGATAGGTGTAGAATTGGATGAGTGACCCAACTTGAGAGTTTCCAGACCCATGGGCGACCCGACTCGAGTTACAAAGTTGTGCTACGGGTGTCGATGGTGTGACAAGGAACGGGTGTGCGTCGAAAGTGGTGAAGAGGGCATGCAATAGTGCGAAGGAGGTACAACAGGGCGCGGGTAGACTAATATGATAGGTAGTAGGCATGACAGTGTCAAGGAGGACCAGAGTTTGGGTGAACCATGTACGGTGGCAGGACTAGTTATTTCTATAGTCACGACTTGTAAAACAGAAGTGTGATGACCATGTTGTGGGTAGCACGACATTTGTAATTTTATGTACAATTGAATTACAAAACTTTTGTTTATTATTGATATTGGGCAGACTTCAATTTATGGGAGTTTCCCCTCCCTTTATGATGATGTGTTGAATGTTTTTATCCGTTGTGCATATGCATAATTGATGAAGAGTAATTGAATTTTATTTCCACTGTGATATAACACTTGAAGTAAAAATTGGCTAAGTATTTGGTTAGGCATAGTCCGCACATTTAAGTATTGGTGAAAAGAAAGAAAAAGTGTGGCAGTGTTGCACCCTCCTATGAATGGTTGAAAGACTATCACCGAGATAGGGCGTGACACATGGAAACTCATTGAGAATTGAGTATGCATGGCACCTGATTAAGAATGTGAGTGAATTAAACAAACTCCTCGATCGAGGTGTCTAACTAACAATAGAACAACGCAAAGGAACATGATGCAGTATTTTTGCAATAGTTTTCGAGATAAAGTGATGATTAGCAAGCTAATTTCCTGTTTGGTGAAGGTGGAGGCGACCTTTGGAGGAAGAGCCTTGCTCTTCACTTGGCCTTGCATGGGACACGTGTTGCTTACTTTTTCCTCATGTTAGGCCAGTGTAACATTAAGGTCCCTTCAAATTAAATACACAAGAATGGGAATTCAGGGTTTTAAGTTTACTAAGAGCTTCAAACATTCATATTTCTCTGTCATTTTAACTATGGATCATCTCGCCTATGGCGAATTGGATGTTGTAAGGAATTTTCCTGTCGGTAGGAGAAAATTCACAAATTAGTTCACCATGATACACTATCTTGGGATGGTCGAGTCCCGGGGGAAGCAATGCACATGGTCACTGTTATGGAAATTGCTGAGGTTTTGGCTCTTACGAGGTAAATGTTATATACTACTCCTTCTAGTTTTTTAGGGTGGTGAACAAAGGTGGTTAATGACTTTGGAAATTTGGCGGTGCAACACTTTGGTTTACAACTTTGTTTCTCAATTGGGCATCTTATTATTAAGGGATGGTTTTTTAGATTGTTTTTTTTAACATAAGATTATGATTGGGTCTGGCCAATTCATGTTTAGATTTTGGCCATCACTATTTTCCATAGCCATTCATTGTAAGTACATAAGTTTATCCATGCAACTTATTAGGTTTCATATAGATGGAAAATGCTTTTTGTGTTATTTCTTCACAATACAAGGTCTCACCCCTCCTTTGAATTGGTGGTTGTCCTTCCATTGACACCTCAGTCTCTTGACCCCTCTAGGATTTCATTTAAATATCCTATACTAGTGTGTGGAGTATGGTATAACAAATCATTCTCCATCTAGTTCTAAATTCATCTATCATCTTGTCATCGCTAGGTCATTTTTCATATTCCAAGGTGTTATACACTCTGCTCCCCATGTATTAATGGTTTCTAGTGAAGAGTGTCAATCCAAAATTTCGGTAGATAACAATCAATGTTTTTTTTTTATCAACAACTACTCCTTCAAAGTTTTTTGAGGACTTGTGGTTTGTGGTAGTAGAGGGAAATTTCACTCCATCATTAACCACAAGTTGGCCTTTTGTGTTTCACATGTGTCATGTTATCTAGGCAGTTGTTGTAGTTGGGTAAGTCTGTCAATCCAAATAGTTTTCGTTTGTGTTCATAAGGCCCCTCGTCAAAGAATTTGGAGTCACAGGGGAGGTGCTTTGGGGGCATATTCCTGTAGACACCATTGGCTATTTGGGTGGGAATCAATTGCAAACTTCTTCGATTCCACTCCCATGGAGGTGAGAAAAGAGATACCCACTCTGGAAACAAAGGAGTTTGGGGGCTGAATGTATTATTTAGACTCATAAATTTGCAATGGTAATTCCAAATGGCTTCCAGACCTAGGAAAACTGGGAAAAAGAAGATTGTATTTCCTGCATTGTATATCAACACATCGATAGATGGAGGTGCTTCTTAATATGGTGCTTCAAGACAAACATGTTGACAATTAAAAACTCTTCATTTGTTATGAGGAATCGAAGAGGATATTAAGGGACACCACGTACGATCTAGACGATATAGTCTCAACTTGAATACTCACTCTAATGCTCTCTAGAGTACCCAATCATCATCTTGGAAGAATAATTCCATCTTTGAATTGGCTCTTATCTTTCTTCTGTGATAGTTTTCTATATAGATACTATCATCTAGTTTTAAGTATGCTAATTTTCGTTAGATAGTTACCTTCGTTATGTCAATATTTATGTCTATTTTTTTTGTTTTGTTAAAAAAAACCATTATGTTAAATATTATCTACATTGTTATCAATAAAACCCACAAAATTTGCTCTTGAAAAAGTTTCAATCTTAATAATTGAGTTGGTTTTTTTTTTAACAAAAAATTACTATTTCTCCAAAATAAAACTGAGCTCGAAAGATATATCAATATAATTTTTTTAACCATTATTAAAAATCAATGATGGAAAAAAAAAAATTGAGTGAATAGACCACACGAGGGGAGCAACATTTTGTGGTTGACATTGCTAATAGAAAATACGTTTCCCTCACCAAATATATTTTGGACAACATATTTCGCTTTTTCCAACTACCACTTATGCGAGACATAAATAGTTTTCTCGACTTGTAAAGCGATTACAACCTTTGCCAATAGAATTATATTATTGAATGTAACACCATTGTGAAACACATTGAACATTTCATGTATGGCATTGATTTGAGGAATAGTTATTATTTGTCCCATCTGAGCATTTAATTCTCGCTTAATTATTTTTCCCAACCTATTACGCTTTTTCAAACCACTACTTAATGCGAGACAGAAATATTTGTCTCGACGTGTGAAGTGATTACCGCCTTTGCCCATTAAAATTGTATTATTGAATGTAGGGAAGTTCCTATTTGTGCTACTATAGCATTATAAATTCTCTCTTAATAGAGTCTAAGGACAGTCTTGGGAGACGGGTTCTGACATCGACTCCGTTCTCCGGCTAACAGATTCTGACTGCATAGTGATAGTGATGGAGATATGCATGATTCCATCGTTGTTTGTATATTGATGCCCATCGAAACGAGCGACATATGATACATGACATGTCGTGTATCATATGCTATCCATTCCCCATACATTGCCACCAGATTTTGAATTGTATAATGGTGCTCCGGATTGGAATTTTGAATCTCAGAACCCGCGCTTCCATATTTTGTTAAACTTGAATCTCAGAACCCACACTGCCATAGTTTCTTTTCTCAGCATGAGCTTCTGGACGAGTTTGGTGCTAATGGCGAACTACCATCAAACAATGTATGCTGCCCTTCGGTGGTTCACATACCCACAACCCCCGAACTCCCCACCGCCTTCCGGCATTCACAACATTTGCCCAGCTGGCCAGAGCAATCCCTCCAATAGGTAGGCGCATTTTCCTTGCATGCAGCCAAATGATTCATCTCTGCTTTGTCCACTCGGGGAATGGGGTTTCGATGACAGAAATGAGGTTTTTCGCCCCGCTCCTGCGAACAGGAGAAACCTTGCACAAAACGATGCCGCTATGTTTTTGCTTCCTGCGACCACTGTTCCTGCACTGCTCCATCTGCACACAAACAAGGAAAATAGTCTTCTACTGCTACCACCACAGAAAATCGGCTGTCGCGATGCAGACTGTGTGAGTCCATGCAACCAGGTAAATGTTGGTTTGCAGCCACCACACCCATGTCTATATTTTGTTGGTTTTCGACGACCAAAAATGGCCACCACTAACGATTTTTGTGTTTTTTTCTTTTCTTGCAGAAGAGCTACGAGACAAGAGGTGCAACTCTGCAGATTTATGCACCACTTGCAACCTATACTGCACTGCTGGTGACCTACCATCGCTTATCAGGCTTTTCTTCGCCGTCGACGGGTGGTTTGAACGACGAAAACCCTTAGGGTTTCTAGTTTACAGGCTCGGACATTCAGTTTGCAACCAACGGTTTTTTTCCACGGGTTCGCTGGCAAGGGCTTTCTGCTCAGGGATTCCCCTCCTGAGCGCATCCTGCTTAGGGTTGAACCTCACTAGACCCTGTGGTTGAACCTCTCGCATTGACCTTCTTCATCGAACTGTGGTTGAACCTCCTCGTATCGACCATGTGCATCCATCTCGCAAACCTTTCAAAACTTCCCACATTAAAACCGAGGGATCAAAGACATGGTGATGAGTTAAAAATTAAAATGCAACAGTTGGACACGTATTTTAACAGACGGATAGAGGAGATGGCTGAGGTTCGTCGACGTTAATAGATAGTCGGAGAATGGAAATGATAGCTCTTCCAATTCACAGCGATAAGTTGAAAATATGATTTAAAAAATAGCTTTCTTTCTTTCTCTCAAAAATATTTTAATACATTACGCTTGAGTTCATCCTCAATGTGAAATTTCCCCTAATGATATTAAGTAAAACCTACAAAATATAGTGATATATAGAGAATTGGACCTAAGACTTTATTAGCGAATTTGCATCATCATCCAAAGAGGTAGCACATCGAGAATCTTCACTATATTGACACTTCCTCCATCTTCGTTTCCCTTGCCTTCTAAGACTATGTTTGAACCCTTAAAAACCTCCCCTTCCAAAACTATGTTTGAACCCTTAAAAGCATAGTACTTTCCGTTTAAGTAATCAAATTCCCCAAAATTTCCGGCAAAGGTGGGTAATTTTTCTGCATCAATGACTGAACATGGTGTGCAACTAACTCCTCCACTTAAGGAGTACCTTGTATTTCTAGCTTGGAGTACCTATTAAGATTGACATATACTTGAAACTGTGAAGGATAAAATTGAATTACAAATAAACCTATACTTTTTCAAAAAATATCAGATTTGAGAAATAGTTAAAAATGGGAATGGTAGTATTAGTATATAGCTTTAAATGATGTATTTAAAGTAAAAATGCTAATATATTTTTTCACTTAACTTTAAAAAACAAAAAAAACAAAATAAATAATGAGCTTTTTAATAATTATACAGTTAGATTTGGTAAATCTCTGAAGATCTTGAGTTTGATAAATCTTTGAAAATAGTAAAGATATGAACATGGAAATGTGATGGTTAAGCACCCAGCCTATATATTTAATAGATGGATCACTTGTTGAGATATGTTTGTTAAGCACCAAAATTTTGTATTTATAAATTGAATATCAGTAACATATTCATTGCCTAACGTCCTGAACATAAGAAGAGTGCAAGGGCGCGAAGGTGCAGTGGTCATGAAACGTCCTGAGCACAAGAAGAGTGCAAGGTTGCGAAGGTGCAGTGGTCATGAAAGTGTGAGATACAGGCGCCAGAGAGTATGTCGGATCATGGCTGGTCAAGAAGCTTCTCCAAAGAGGCTACACTGTCAACATCACTCTCAAACACCCGAGTATGTATCGTAATGTATAATTGTTCTTGTTCAGGTTCTTACAATGGAGATAAAAGAAACTGAGATGATTAAGAAATTAAGTATTTTAATGTTAATTTGTGTTTATTAGTTATTTAATTTATATAACTTAAATTTTGTAATTAAAGTACTTTGAATTACTCTTATATTCACAGGACTTCTACTGTCACTGCCAAATTACTCTGAATTACTCTTATACTCACAGGACATCTACTGTCCATGCCTGGGGTTGCAGAGAGACTGAAGCATTCAAAGAAGATTTAATCGAAGAGGACTTTGACTCCATGGTGAAGGGTTGCGAAGGGGTGTTCAATGTAGCCAGTCCCATGGACTTTTACAAAATTTCTGAGTGATGGAAAGGATTGGAGGAAAGACACAAGTTCTCACACACATTAAGAAAACCCAACCACTGGTATATAATGACCACACTTATTAAATATGGTATCAGTTTCTAATTAGAGATGAGCCAACTCACTCATGCAAACTCACATTAAATTAGATTTCGAAATGGAGTAATTTACTATTTTCAACACTGAGTACTTACTAGCACAATCACGTTAATAAATGTGGTTGATAAACTTTAATAAATAAATAATTATTTATTAATAATAACATTAATAATTTTAAATGAATAGTAATTATTAATAATTCGTAATTATCATGCCTATAGGTGTCCCTCCTATTGGAGTTGGGCACTTTACTCATTTTCTTAATTAATCTTTTTGATCGGATGGCCTGAATTGAAAGATGCCAGTATATTCTCCTAATCGTCACTAAATCAATGAATGAAATTTGCAACAATAACTTTCTTGCATGTCTAAATCACATGCTTAAACCATACTTAAATTAATTTTTTACAAATCATGATTAAAAATTTACCATACCATTTGTTAATCACCACCTATTATGATTAAGACGAAGTGGAAAGATTAAAAATGGTTGTGAAACGTACAAATTACCATCACCATCCATTTCAATTACGTTAGGAACACCAACAGTTTCAATTGAGCCTAGACATCACTCATCGTTTCAATTCTCCTATACAAAACGTGGCCAAAGGAATGTAAGACATTGATTTAGCATGGCAATCACAAACAATTTCAATTTCATATAGCCATCACTTACCATTTCCATTGGCCTCCTCCATGTAGATAACCAAACATTAGATGGAGCGACACATTAGATGAAGCTTCGCTCGAGGGACGACAGACAATATTTGTCAAACAATCTTTGGAGGAGAAAATCAGAGGGACAACATTGACACGAAGGAGCAGCCTGCGAGATTGAAACACCTCAAGTCTCAAGTCACGGTAAGTCATATCATTCAATATTTTTACACTGTACGTTATATATTTGTATACCAACTTCGATAAATAATAATATTGAGATTATTGCAGATCCATGGTACTAAGTTGGCCTCATGCTAATAACATCACTCAAGAGTGCGTGTGCATTGGGGTATTCAGGGATCGTCATGGTTGCAGGAGAAAATTTGGCAGAGGGATGGCATGGACACGAAGGAGTAGCTAGTGAGATTGAAACACCTCGAGTCTCAGGTCATAGTAAGTCATATCGTTCAATACTTTTACACTATATGCTGTATATGTTTATACCAACTTCGATAAATAATAATATTGAGATTATTGTAGATCCATGGTACCAAATCGACCTCGTTCTGATAACATCACTCAACAATGCATATGCATTGGGGTATTGAGGGATTGTCATGGTTCCCTTGGGATGGGTAGGGGGCACCTTAGTATTGATAGGAACAACATTCATATCACTCTATGCAAACACCCTCCTAGCGCGTCTCCACGAAACTGGAAGCATTTGACATAGTTGATACAGAGACCTAGTTGGTCACATTTATGGTAAATTTCTTTTACACTCACTCATCCCATTCAATATACTACTTTCTTGTTACTTTAATCAAATCAACATCTTCATACTTGCACATAATCACTTGGAGAAGAATGTTTGGAACAATTGGTGCTACAACAAATCTCATTTTTGTATTTAATTCATGCATGCTTCCGGAAATACATGTATAGCAAAAGTTTCGTTTAATGATATGACTAGCACGTAGAAAAAAGAAGGTTCTAGTCTTTTTTTTAAACGCTCTGCCAAAATTTATTACTTCTCCACCTTTGATCTTCTCCTGAAAGATCCGACGGTTCACAGTAGATTTTTGGTTGATAAGACACATGGGGGTTAACCACCTGATAATGCAGTTTCCCCACACTCTTTCACTACCACGTGTCCTCCAATTTGTGGAATTGGAGCCAAAGCTATCGATACCGCTTACCACTGCTTCGCTGCTTGAAATATCACTCTAGGTTATAAACCCTACTGGAATGGTTGTAGATATGTGGAAGCCCCATGTACGAGTTTCTGGATACAAAAGTTTGGAAGGAACAACGAAAGTGTGTATTCTATTCGCAATTAGATAGTTAGGGTGCTAACTTGAGGGACATATCTGATAGTGACCACACTTGTTGGGGCTCTACTTCCATTTGTGTGTGATTTTATGAATATTACTGGTGTATTGAGCATGATACCATTAACATTTATGTTGGAAAACCATATGTATATTAAAGTGAAGGGAAAGGATTTCAGATCATTAGCGAAGACATGGCATTGGGCGAACGTATGTTTTTTCGCCTTGTTATCCATGATAGCAACTATGGCAGCATTTTGGTTCATGGTTAAAGACTCCAGAGCATACCATGTATTTCTTGATCTATGATCATACGTGTAACTATATAATTGTAGTTGCTATATTCATGTGTGTAGGATATTCATTCAATTCCAAATCTCACTGGAGGTATTCAACTAATTGCTGGTAATAATCATAATAATCATTAAGTTGTTGACTAACAACTTATATCCCAACAATCTTACATTCTTTCATAAAATCTTTAAATAGAGTTTCATTAAGCATATAAAATCCCCCCAACTCAAATAAATATGACATAAATAGAATAAAAGGCCCAAAAATCCAACATATAATTTTATAAATATAAAATGCTCACATACTTTCATAAATTCTTTAAATAGAATTTCATTAAGCATATAAAAACCCCACAACTCAAATAAACATGACATAAAATAGAACTGAAAGCCTAAAAAAGCAATATCTAATCTCATAAATATGAAATTCACGAAATAAGTTGCCACAAATATTTGTTAAGAAAAAAAATATAGTAAAATCACTTGCAAGCTAGAGATTTTTGTCATCGAAAGTCTATGGTATAGCATATCTCACCACCATGCATTCATAGTCTTGTAAATACTCTATACATCAAGGCCTAAAGTTTATGTAGAATCTAAATTAATAAAAGTTTCTAATCAAACATGAATGCCAAGAAAACACTGTAATTTTGTAGTGATAAAAATATTTGTCTCCACATTAAAAAATATAGTTTGATTCTAATACTCTATACAACAAGAACTAAACTTTATGTAGAAGCAAAATTAATAAAAGTTGCTAATAAAACATGAATGCCAAGAAAACACTATGATTTTGTAGTGATAAAAATATTCGTCTCCACATTAAAAAATATAGTTTGATTAGTAGAATCATTTCCATGATTATGAAGAAGACAAATAACCAATTCATACATGTATTAATCCATTTATGTATGACCCTTCCTTTCCAATTTTTACCAGATGTATGTGAATCTCCCAACTGCACTTTCCCTTTTCATTTCGTAATACATTGTATGTTTATAGTTTCATTATATGTTAAAAAAATTCCATGTTTGACACAACACTTAGTCTTTTTAATAATTTAGATGAGACCCCTTATGCTATGAAAAGATTCTTTTTGTCAAAACTCTTTTCTTGTACTTTGCATAAAACCTTTCTCCACATAAGTCATGTTCTTTTCCTTATGGATGGTTATGGTTGTGTATGTTGGGCAATTTAATTGCTTAAATTGCTTTCATTAAATTATCAACCAGGGATACTCGTAAGCTTGTGATGATGCCAACAAAATATATGCAGGAGTAGGCAACTAACTCTATGTCTGACTAAATGATTTTTGATTCAATATAGTATGCAAGGGAAGAGGCTCCTAATTGAGGAGGTCCTAGTTGTCCTTCCCTATAGTATTATAGTCTGAAAAGAAATCATTGATTACATAAAATCAGAAACTTGAAATAAAGACAAGAGAATGAATTTTAATTGTTGTTCAGATTCCAATAGAGAGAGAGAGACTAACTTAGTCCCTTGATTGTCCCCTCGTATACTGATCCAAACTAAACTATGATTCGTTCATAAGCATAAGAAATGAAATAACTTGAAACTTAAAAGAAAAAGAATGAATTTCAATTATCATGCAAATCAAATAGAGACAGAGCCTAATTTAGACCCTTGGTTGTCTCCTCATATGCTAATAAGATTTTAATTTAAAACCCATTCATCAATCACAAACAAATCCTCAATCATTTAGGCAACTAAATGAAATAAGATCCATTATGAAATAAAATTTTTCTTTGATCTTTTCAGAGTGAGCTCAATTCTTTTAAGAACAAAGTGACAAGCTATTCCATATACTACATTAAAACAATTTATATCTAAAACTATAGAATGAAATTTTATGTAAATCCCTCATATGGTTACAACTGATATGAGACACATATTCCTTTATCCATGATTTTTCTCTATGTGATATGCTTGACCCCTATCCCAAATCTCCTTCAAATCTTCAAGCGAATTCGAATTTGAGCCTTGGAGGCCACATAAGAGTATCTTGGAACCTTCCAAATCACCTACACATGTCACCAAACTCATTCCACCTTTAGGTATAAGCAAATACATGTTATTTTCCTAACTTTTAATCATAAATTCACTTTAAATACTTGAAATTAATAACTTTGGAAAATGAAAATATAAACCCATATGGTAATGGAAATATAGGGTTATGTAATGATAATGTGATGAAATGAGGTGACAAAATGAGGATAAAGGTGAAAATGGAGTGAAAAAGTATGCTAGTTTGGCGGCCCAACATACCCCCCAACTTAAGTTACTGCATGTCCTCATGCAATCTATTACATTGACCCTGATTTGATCTTTTAAATTGTCTTGCTTTTACATGAACTTTGCCTGATATTGATTTTTTTTAACTTCACATGATTTTCTTTTTGACAACTTTGTTCCTTTTTGCAAAGTCTTCTTTCTTGAAAAACATTTGATTGCAACATATTATTTTAGTTGGTTCTTGTGTGACAACCAAAATTTGATTAGTATTGGTTTTTTTGTAACAATACTTTCATTGTTTTTATGTTGCATCAAAAGACTTTGAAAACATTTAATCAACCATTGATTCTTTGATCATTATTTACAAAACATGTAATGTTTGAATCATAATGTAATAGTAATTGTTTGGAGAAAGTATGTTGGTTAGGATGATATGTGTAGAAATGACATATATGACATATGGAAGGTGATAATGGAGTATGAATGTGAATACGAACATGGTGAATGTGAATGTGAATGAACATGGTGAAACATTTTCCAAAAATTATAATTTTAGTATTAAAGGAATTGTATGATAAAAAGCTAGAAAAGAACATACCTTTACTTACCTAAGTGGACAAACTGTGTATATGTAGAAAAGTGTAGCTCCTGCTGCTAAATCATGGAATGGAGAATACAATAATGTGATCTGTGTCTTGGTTGCATACATGATGGATGAAGTCGTAAATGTGGATCCTTTATTATTGTTGAATCTGCTACTGAACCATATAGTCTTCATGTTTTTCCATATCGTGGCACAATTCTTTCCATGTGAATAAATGTGTCAATGTCAAACATGGAAAGAATTCATTGGATTACCAACCATTGATGAATTTCATTATCCAATGTGAGGCAAACTCACCATTAATGTCAATGAATGCCAAGGTACCTAAGTACATCTTGCGAAGTGCGAATAGATGAGCTGATGTCGAGCCACTTGCAAGACCCAATGAACAAGGGACGTTAATGTATTCTCATTGTTCGTTGGCGAGAAGACTTGCCTTTAAGGCACACAAGCCTCAAGGTACTAATAATGACTCTAGTCTTTATCCCAGATAAGGTTTTGAGGTCGATGGGTCATGACTTGTTAGAAGGGAGGCCTTAGGGAATCCTCCATCATTTAACACGAGTATGAAATAATGATTTTGAAGGACCATAGATGGAAAATTTGCATTGAAGCAAGGTTTATTTGGAAGAAAAGGAAACTTGTGTGACTCAGCTTTGTAAGGTAGTTGAATGGATTTATTCATGGGCTACAAGTTAGTGAAAACAGGAAAATGACTGTGAAGGAAAATGAACAATGGATCAAGGTTTTATTTGAAAACATAAAAATGAAAATGGAATGGAAAATTTATTGACTAAAGAAGTGGGAATGCAATGAAGTTTTTATTTACTAAAAATGAGTAGAAATATAATAAAAAATGTAAAGGGAAATGAGGCGAATGTTTATTAACTAAAGAAGCATGGATGCAATGGAGACATTGGCCTCTGAAAGGCTTGCAAGTGATGGATCTAATTTGACATCATGTGCTCATGCATTAATGTTTCATCTTTGTTACTGCTTTGATCATTTTCCTGTGAAAGAAATGTCATATTTGAGAGGCTGATGTGATGGATATGATGAAATTATCCCCCTAGGCTTACCCGAAAGCATGTCCTCATGCTTGAAATGGGGTCTTTAAAGGACACTGTTTGCTTGTGGTCATTTGTTTATCTTCCTCGAGCCTGCAAAACCTTAGTACTTTTTCTGCAATGATCATAATAAAGAGGTGATAAATATCTCTATTTATGAAATTTACAAAAATAAATTGAGAATTGATACTAATGAAACAAGTTCTTGAAAGAAAAACCAAAAGAATTTTTACCTGTCTCAAAACTAGTGCCTCATTTTCCCTGTTATGTCTTGTCAGCAATTCATTCATTCTTGAACTATTTCAAAATATTTTGAAGGCTTTCTCATTGTGTAGATCTCTTCGAGATCTTTCCAACAACGCTTGAATCATTGAAATCTGATGTCGTATGAGAAAGTTGTGCTTATTTAAATTTTGGGTGAAACAATGAAGATTGTCATAAGGTTTCTCAATTGCAGGATTGCACCCTTCCTGCATCTAAAAATATTGTCTATCTTCTTTGGCTAAGCCATGGCATACGATTTTCCATTTTGTGATGTCGTTGGCTTTAGTACCTGCTAGACTGATATAAAAATACTTTATGAAACGAAAACACATGTCTACAGGATTCAATCTTCCATCTACATGATTCTCTTCAAGGCATTTTGTAAAACAATAATCCTCTAGATGAAGCACCCTTATCATTCTTCTTCTTGATCCATTTTTAGTGTTGAAAAATGAGCTGGTAGATGGAGGGTGACATTGTAATAGTGATGTCGTAGTGGGTACATGGCAATGGAAAATGAATGTGAAATATTGGTCAATGTTGTGCTGCCATGTGGTGGCAAAATTGTTGTTTAATTAATGTTGTGTCAAAATTGAAAAATAATTAACAAATTCCAATCCCCACAAGATTTGAACTCATGACTTCCATTATCTAATTTGAATGACTTACCAATAAATCACAAGTCACATTTATGAATTTAATGGAATTTTGGAAATTTTAGTTATTCGAAAATGCAAATTGAAACAACAACTTCACAGGTGGCCAATCTAAATCCAAGACTTTTAGGAAATATGATTCAAAAATATTTGCCAAATCATTTTTCATATCTTTTGAATTCATTCTTTCCAAGATTTTTTGGAAAATGAAATTCCAAAATATTTGAAATTATTTTTCGTATCTTTTGAATTCATTTTTTCCAAGATTTTTAGGAAAATGGAATTCTAAAAGATTTGCCAAGTTATTTTTCATATATTTTGAACTCATCCTTTTTTCCTAGAAAGTGGATTCTTTAACCAATTTTTATTCTATAAAAGCTTGGGAAATGTTTATGATTTTTTTATATATTTCTTTTATTGCAGGTTGTAAGCATACTTCAATGACCAAAGCAGTCCAGACATCCATTTCCTCGATGCATGATCTATATACATAGTATGAAAACTGCACAACCTTTGTTACTGACTTATAAACAATCATAAATATTGGAAAATACATACAAGCGGAGGTATTTTTAGATGAAACGAAAATTGAGCACAAATCTTCACTATTGCATCAAAAAGAATGTGGAAGTGTGAGGTAAAGGTTCAAAATTGGTAAAACAAGGGAAGAAAATAGGGTATCATAGGGGAAAAATGATGTATTAAATATGAAATTTCTAGGGCTTGACAAATATATGGCCAATTCAACACTGTTTGAAAAACTTTTCAGTGCCCTCCATCAAGTTACATGTTGTGGTGATTTACAAATACGAGAGGTGTTGTCGCTTTTAATAACACCTGCAACACGGGTGCTTCACGGGACATAGAAACTTCCTATAGACAACCTCTGGGTTTATTTTAGACAAGTGCCTAGGTCATCTTAAAGAGAGGAGTGCATGGAAGATTTTCAACGCGAGCTTTCGGTTGCACTCCAATTGTCATGTAGTTAAAAGATGATAAAGGGGGCTTGCTTCAATAGGCCTTCATTAATGTAGACTCAAGCCAATACATATATCCAAATGTAGTGGTTAAATTGAGGTGACCTCATGGTTCTTGTTATTAGCCCTTTGCACTAAAAAACATTACAAATTATGCGAGCTTCGATACTCCTTGGCCCTTTCTGATTACATCAACTCTTAACTAGTGTTACAAAATAGACTCTTCTAGAGTCTTTTACATCACAAACACATGGCTATCCCCTTTTCCATGAATAATGGGATCTGAAGCAACATCCTCCCAAAATATAGGAGTGAAAATAAGAAGGTTAACTTTTGAGTGGCAAAATTTTTACATACGAACTCTGAATAACACAATTCATGTGTCGTTGGAAAGGTATTTGTGTGTTGAGTAGCATGAAATGGTGCGGTGATAAAGTGGTAAATTTTTACCCCCACCCCAAAAAAAAATGTCTTTTGATGCCTCAAAATGTTCTGAGAAGGTTTTATACCCCGTTTCACCAAACTGGGTCCCATTGGTAAAAATGGTCTGATGAGCTGATCTCTCCACTTTTTCCACCTCAAATGCATCGATATGGATGAAAAACAATATAATTATCCAATTCGGATCACACCTTCCCATTTTTGGAGGATTTTGGTCCCCAATTTGCTTTACTAATTGAGGTAAGGAAATTTGTCTTTCCACCTTCTCTCTAGTGTACCATTTAACTTTGCCTTGAAGTTGTCCCTTCAACACATTCTTACAAAGGTTATGTTGCCCATTTCTTGTAGTTCTGGACATCTTTTGAAAAATTGTATCTTCTGTAAAATTTGCGTGAGGGTCTAGTGCCAAATCCTCCATGGAAGGTTGGACATGTTCCTCTTCCTGATATAGCATAGAAGGCTTGTAGAGTTTCAAATTATCTACATTCACAAATGATTAAATGCACAAATATG
>APFE030908463.1:33679-58774 GCA_000404065.3 Pinus taeda | reverse complement strand
TATTGGAGGTTGCCCCCTCGAAGAGGCCTGTGAACATTTCTCTCTGAGTAATAAAATCATTGCTATTCTATGTTCTGGGTATATTTTCTTCGCATATTCTATGTTCTGGGTATTTTTCTCGCATCTTCTCTGCTCGGTATTGCTTTGCAGGTTAAGAAGCATAACAGTATGGATATCCCATCTTATTCATAATATTCAACTTTAGTTGCAATACCTTGTCAGAAGATTGTATCCAAGTTGTTGTAGATTTACTTTTAGGAAAATTTGGAAAAAAAATATGTTCTTCCTGTTCTAGGAAGTCAATCCCCTTATATGCAGTGATCTGCAAGGCTAGATCATTCTCAAACCCTTGTAACTAGAAATCGATTTGGTTTGTGTCGATCTATAGAAGAGAGGTACAGACCATCTTCATCGCCTTTGAGTTTCCATTTTCATAGGTCATGATCACCCCTCTTTGCCGTAGTCCTCTACCATTTCCTCCCAAACAACACACTATGGAACCACTCGAAACCAGAAAGAGAAAACCAGAATTGTCCATAACGGGGGTCGATCTGCTACGTAGAGCTCTAAATCTGAGAGATCTGGCCGAAACGAAGACCAATCTACTACTTGGAGCAGAAGATTTGGGAAGTGGTCACATATCCCTAAGAAAAAAACCAGATTTGTCTAATGCGGGTGTCGATCTACCACTATGGAGCCTAGATCTTCAATAGGGTGAGGTACATTTGGATCTAGGTTCCCCGAATATCTTAGAATGGAACTTTGTAGAAGTATACCAATCTTCTCAAACCCTCGGCTCATTTGCGGCGTGACCATCGATATTTGAAATGTTGTGGAGGGCAAGTGAATGAGGATTTCGTTCCATAGGAGCGCTTGACAATCACCTACACAGCTTGCAACATCTGATCAACGAGGAACTATTGCTTTCCTCGGCACTATCATGATTGCTATTGCGATTGCCATCTTCAAAACTCGTCCTCGAAATCGAAATCCTAAAAGATTGTATCCTAACCCGATGCATTCAATGCTTAATAAATTGTTATTTTATTATTATAAATAAATTCATAATATTTTCTCTTCAGTATCTACTTTTATCTAATTGATCACAATTTATATTTTGTGTAATGTTATATTCTATCTATTTGTACATAATTTTTTTAGTTTGTATGTGTACATTTTTATTTTACACAACTTTACAAAAAAGCTCAAGAAATGATTTTCCACATTAACTAGTGCACTTTGTTTATGAAATCAAACACTTATCAACAAAAGAAACTTGTCAACAAGAAACTATTGAAATTCCCAAAATTATTAATTATAACCAACTAAACTTATCCCTTGAGCTATATTTAACTTAGTTTTGTTATTGTAATATCACAAACTATTAAAAATTGTATAAATTAATATAAATTTCTCAAATAATTATATACGTCATGTTAGATATACACATTACTAAAAAAAACAAAAAAATTATTTTTTATACACATTTTATTATTATTATTATTATTATTATTATTATTATTAAAAATTTTAAATCTAATTTTTTTTCCTCACATTTATAAATGGCATCTCTATTAATATCATCAACCTAAACCATTACACATTACTCATAAAATTCAAATTAAATACTTATCAACAAAATTGTAATGATATCCCCCCAATTATTTAAACAAAAAATATTGATTTAGACAATATTGAACTAAGTTTTATTATTATAATATCACAAAATATTAAAAATTATGAAGGTTAATATAAACTTCACAAATAATTATGCCTTATTTCACTTTAAGCTGGATATGCACATTACCAAAATTGACGAAATCTTAATATTTTTCCGTACATGTCCTATTGTGTTTTTTTGGGGATATCTCCATCATATACATCTTCCTTTGATTATTTTGTAAATGCCATGTTTAAAGCATTGGATAAGTGGTTATAAAATCATTTTAAAATTAATTGACTTTAAATATGTGCAGGATTTGTCTTAGCTTTATCTTTTTTAGTTTGAAAATAAAATTTTATGAATAATTTAAAGACATTTTAATGGTTTTCTTATATTATTGGTGAATATTTTTATGGAACACTTCGAAAACTCATTCATCATTACTTCACCTCTTAAATTTAATGGTTAGTTTTGATTTTTTATGATATTATTATTATTTTACTTCATAATCAAAATTCTTTAACTCATTTTTTAATCACCTCAATAATATATTACCTTCCATATTCAATTTTTCATAGATATCTCATAAAAAAATTATCTGGCCTTTTTAGATTTTTTAGTCATTTATCAACTTGATGGATCTTTTTGTCACCAATTCTTTCGTAAAAATACCCATGAAAATAAAGGTGGTACCACTATCACCCAACTAATAATTATGTTCTTAAATTTTTTATATCTAGACAATTTTTGTTATTATCCAAATACATACAAATATAGAAGCACACACCATGTACACCAATGTGAGCATGAAGCGCAACTCCAAGGTAGAGAAGACAAATAAGTTGCACAGTGACTCCTTAAAGAATAGGAGATCCTCCTCCAAATACCCAAATGCATCCATACCTCCCTAAGTCCCATGTCCTCAATGATGACTATATGATTTCTAAATATACATATTCACGCATTGCATGTGTGGTCCATTTCTTATTAGGTTGACCCTATTACATACACATTTACACATTACATATACATTTAACTGCATATATGCACCCACCGCCCACCCCCACCTTGGGTTCATATCATATACATTTAACCCCATATATGTCCCCTTGAGGTTATATCATATACATTTAACCTCATATGCCCTACTTGGGGTCATATTGGGTTTGAATTTCAACCCCCCAACATCTAAGTAAATAATGTGCCCCCTTGATAAAGTCATCCAATCGAATGGCTATTCTATCTCCTAAACCAACAAAACTTTTTGTTTTATTCTTCTATCAAAAATCAATTGTAACACCCTTCTACATTTTAATACATATCTCATTTAAAATCATCACTTAGATAATTAAAATAATTATTGTTCATTTCATCATACTAACACATAATGATTCATCTAACATTTTATGAATTAATAATTTATCCATTCAATCATCATCATATTTACTCAATCATATAAAAAAACCAAGTTCCATCATCGTAATAAAAATCATGTGGTCAATCCATTGTCATAAAGATAATGATAAGTCTGATCTATCATAATAATTATTTAAAACAAGACACTACATACACCTCCTCATAAAATAAAGTTCATCTCAATGTTTTAAAGTATGTATGAAAATTGTTGGAAAGAGGACTCAGCGGGTTACCACAAGATGAAATTTCAAAATTTGTAGATCAGAAATTACATATATATAATAGATTCAATGTTGAGATCCTAGAAGGTAAGAAAATTTATGCATTCAAGGATCATTGTAGTAAGGACCACACATCAACAGTCAAGGGTAAGTCTACTACAACAAGGTATGTATGATTAGTGTTTGCATTTGCATTTTGAGTATCATCTCTGACATATGTTTTTGCAGGACAACATAAGTATATTGTTTTGTATTTGTTTCGGTCTTGTTTATTAATGCATGTGCAGGAAGGATGACACTTTATAACAACTCAGACACATACTAGAAGGACATGCAATGAAAAAGTACTGTTACTTAAAGCAATCACAATAGTACCTCAGCAGCTGAAAGTGATCCAAGAAGAAATGTGGAGCCAAGTGTCAGGTCTTGTCAAAAATTTAATGTTGTAAAAGAGTCATCATTGTAAATTTGTAAAAAAGTCATTAGTGTAAAAGAGTCAACCTGCCTAGAGTTGAAGATGCATTGTTGGGAGGTATATGAGCCACTGTTGGGATGATGTCATGGTTGGGTTTCAAGTCATAGTGTGATTGGATGTTCGGTCAAGTATAAGAAAATAATTGTAAACCATATTGTATCATGGATCATTGTACCTAGTATGGGAGTCCACACTCTTGTCTCACTTCTGATCATTATAGGGTGGTAGGGAGTTGCTAGGTAGGTGCATGAAGTCTCTTACAGGTTGGAGCCTATGAACACTTTAGGGTGGTAAGTTGGTCTAGGATGTTAGGGACTTCACTTATTCAACTACTGAAGAAACCAGGGCATTGGGGCATCCTTCGAATGGGCGCTGGAGAAAAATGCTTTTCTAGAATTCTAGGAAGTTGTAAATTTTATTTCAGTTAGGGCTAAAGATTAAAGAATTTATTAGAAAATTTTTAGGTGGTTTTTGACCCAGAGGGGGTTTTCCACCTAAAATTATTGTGCCTATTGTGTTCTTTTATTTACTGTTGTTACTGGATAAACATTAATAATAATTTAAGATTAAAGAATGCTTTGAAAATATTTAAAAGTGTTAATTGCTAAGGAATACCTATTCATCCCCGCCCTCAATATTTCCTACAATTGGTATCAGAGCTTGGTTCCTTCAATAGCATTCTACAAATTGGAAGGAGATCATGGAATACACGAAGAATAGAGTTCCTTTGTTCAATGTAAATAAATATGCACTTTGGAGTGGAAGAATGTAGGTTCATTTGTTGTCACAAGGATACGAAGTATGGGAAATTGTTGAAAAAGGCTTCACATTGACCCTGGATGAATAAGGTAAGAAAAATATGGTATATGATGCAAAGTCTAAATATCTTATTATCAATGGACTTATTGAATCTGTCTATCTTAAGGTATTGAGTTGCAAAACTGCTAAAGAGGTATGGGGCAAGCTTGAGAATATATATGCAGGTGACTCACAGGTGAAATAAGAAAAGCTTCAAAATTTCAGGGAAAAAATTGAGCAACTCAGAATGAAGGAAGATGAATATATTGTTGCATACTTTTAGTGTGTTAATGAAACAATAAATACACTGGAAGGTTTAGGAGAAATTGTCGAAACAAAAATTGTTGTTTGAAAGATCCTCAGAACCTTGCTAGCAAGATTCAACCCAAAGGAATCTGTCTTGGAGGATAGATCCAATGTGACCAATCTCAACATAGATGAATTTCACGGAATTCTTACGGTATATGAAATGATTATTGAAGAAGAGGATAGCACATCTCACTTAGAAACAACATTTTCCACATCCAAGAAGACTAGCAAGGACAAGCAGACTCCAAAAGAAAAAACTTGCAGTTGTAAGGATGAAGAAAAGGAAGAAGATGAAGAAGAATTTTTAGATAAAGAATTTGCCTACTTCACGTGGAAAATGAGAACAGGTATGAGAAAATTAAAAGGTAAACTTCCATTAATGTTTTTTCATTGTGGTGAGGTTGGGCATTTTCAGCCAAGTGTCCTCACAAAAATGAGGTTGTTACGAAGGGAAAGAAAGGTCATAGGAAGTACAAAAAGCAAGGCAAGAAGAAATGGTTTAGTAAGAGTTTCTTTTCCAAAGAAGATAGCTCCTCATCTGATGAAGACAGTGTGACGAAGAAGAAATCAACATAAGAGTATTGTTCATTGCCAAGCACAATAAGTAAGAGGCACCTGATGCAGAAGGAGAAGAAGAAATGACTGAGGTTGAATTTCAAAATGAAGTGATCAGGGTCATCAAAGAGTTCAAGGCTGAAAAGAATCACGTCAATACTCTTGAATATGAATTAAAGGGAAAAAGGGAACAGGTCCTAAATCTTAAAATCAAGGTTGAATAATACAAATGAATTGAAGAATCACTCAGGAAAGAGAGGCATTGGAATCTGAAATAATCTCTATGAAAGGAAGTAAAAAATGGAAAAATTCGTCAAAACTACGCGAACAGCTCAAAGGCATTGGAAGAACTCATCAACAATCAATAATCATGCAATTACAAGAGTGGTCTTGGTTACAAAGAAAAAAATAAAAAGGATTCAAGTCCTTCTATGAAAACAAAAGAAGATGGATATGCAAAATCTACCAAGAAGGTAGATCTCTTAGCTAAATCAAGAGATCAAGACTTGCATGAAGAATTATGGAAAACAACTCCTCGAAGAAGATTTCCTCCCAGGTATCAAACTATCTTTTATGGTCATTGTTATTCATGTAGAAGGTTTGGACATAGAGCTATAATATGTCGCACATATGTTTGGAATGAATATAGTTCCAGGAGGTCTTTCAGAAATGGATATTCCAGAACTCAACAAAAGATCAACAGATTTGATCATTTGAGAGATGATGTCAAATGTTACAAATGTAACAATTTTGGACACTTGACTAAAGATTGCATACTTGGAAGTTCTTCAAAGGAATTCTTGCAAAATCATAATGAACAAGTATGGAAAAAGAATACTGAAAAGTCTTCTATCGCTCTCAAGACTCAAAGAAATAGAAACATTTGGTATGTTAACAGTGTTTTCTCAACGCATATGATTAGAGATATATATAAGTTCATATCCTTAAAGTAAAATAAGGATGGATCATTGTGTTTTGGAAATGACGAGTCTTCAAACATCGTAGAAGCAGGTACGGTCACACTTGTAGGCAAGGATGCATTAGTGAAGGATGTGTTGTTACTTGAAAATATGAAACACAATCTTCTTAGTGTTGGATAGATGTCTAATCAAGGACACACGATGCTATTCAACTCTAAGAAATGTAAAATCAGGAAAGACAAATTTGGTAAATTTGTGGTGTTGGGATGGGGTCCCCTAGGGTCAATTTTGGGGCAAAAACCCAATTTTTTTTGTATAAAAAGTAAAGTCTCCACAAGTTGTGGTCGCGAAGGGCGTAGATAGTAAAAGTGTCATAAAGGGTTTTACCCTTCCTTTATGTAAGATGAGTCGGATTTAGAAGATCTACCCATGGTCTGCGGACCATGGGATTGTATACGTAGGTGTGCCTTATAGAGTCTAAGGCATAGTACTGATGACGAAGATGAATGTAATGGGTCAGTAAGAGTAAGAGAGAATAAGTCTTAGAGTAGAAGGTAGAGTCCGCAGCTGAGTGCCCAGAGGCCTAGTGTAGAGTCCACAGCTGAGTGCGCAGACCCCTGCAGCTAAGTGCGAAGGGAATTCTTGAGTCGGTAAGATTGAACTGATTATCAATAAAGAAGATTGTGCAGAAATACTTGTGTTATCTATTTACTTATGTTTATATGAATGTGCCTTATGTTATAATTGGTTTATTAAATAATGATGTATTGGGTGCAACTTTACATGACTTATGTTGTTGTATGAATGCAATTACTATTAACTGTTTACGTGAAGATAATCTTGTTGTATGTTGAAGTTATCAAACACTTAAGCTAATCTAAATAGTTACTAGGTTATACGTAATCTTTGATGCACGTAAGTAGTGAATTCACCTATTCAGGGTCCGCGAAAGACAGTCGTAAGCGTTCGTGAAGGTATAGAAGTTGATTAAGGGGAGTCACATTGATAAGCCCTAAAGGCTTATCGATCTACACGAAGGCAAATTTAGGGCATAAAATGACATTACACTGATCTCTGGATGTGGAAACTTGGTTCCAACATCCCCCCATACTGCTTTGGGTGAGAATTCAGTCCGTGCTCTGCGGGTTGATGCCGAAAGGGCTAGTAGTGTAGGGATTTGTTTGGCGAAACTAACTATGAACCTAGGTTAGGACCCAAAATTGACCGTTCCCCGAAAAATATGTCCATAAGTGCTGAATTGGCTACACATGTTGGGTTGTGTTATATTCTTTCTTGACTAACCTATGTAGTGAACCGGGGGTTTAGAGGGGGGGCGGAGCCCCGCCTCATTTTTCGGGCAATTGTGCAACGGGGGTTCACAGGGGGGGCGGCAGCCCCCTCTCCGGGGGTTGAGGGGGGCGGGTAGGCCCCCCTCTACGGTCCGGGGTAGCGCCCCGAGAAAAAAAAATTAGACCCTGTATCTAGTTGGCGACCTACTATGGTTTTCGTTCCATGGTTTTGGACGCGATGTTTTCAGTCCTTGTTGGATGCTTTGGCATGTTATTAATTATGTATTTGTAACATTGAAAGGAAATAATGGCAAAATTCAAGTTGGTAGTCCCATTTTTTGGGATCCAGTGGGAAATCTCTGTGTATATGTGTTTTATGTGTTATGCTCTCGCATTTTTATTTTTCCTGTGATTTAGAATTCGTATGTAGGTAATTTCTGTACGGGGTTAAAACCTACAACACATTTTCCCAATATTTCACTCTTAAATTTAGCCTTAAATGCCTTAAATGTTAGCCCCCCTCCTGCTCCTCTTAATTGTCTTCTGTCAGTCAAATCATGAACATTAGCTGTAATGGTTAATTTTTGGTTTTTCTACAAGGAGTGCATGTAATTCAAATGGACGCGCTACTTGTGTAGTGAGTTCCTTGTGAACTGCAAAGAGGCACAAGATGAGAGTAAAACATTCCCCTATTCGTGGTCATTGCTCTCAATTGTGCTAGTCACCTAGGATTTTCTGGAGGACAGCCAATTTCCTCCCGTAGAGAATGATTTGTCGGAGGCTGTAAAATTTGCATCTCTGTGGGCCATAAAAGATGTTGCGCAGGTCACAGAGACCAAAGCCTTTTGGGTGCTGATGGAGGCGAGCATTCGCATGGCCATCATCCAGAAGCCATGGTTGTCACCAATCGTGTTTAAACAACTTTCAAGATATTGGGAGTTCAAAGCTGACTTCCATTGCATTTACATCTAGGCATGGAAGGATCTACAGCAAAAATGGTCTAATCTACCATAACTCACTACAGATGACGCTATTGAAGAGATCGTCAAGCATTGGCCAACCGATTGGAATTCTCCTTATGATCTGGTCGCAGGAACCAACAAGTCCGTGGAGAAGAAGAAGAAGGAAGCAGCCAAGTAGAAGGTTCAACAGTTGGTTGAGAAACAAAAAAAAGAGGCCGAGGAGAAGCCATGGGTGGAAGTGGAATGCGTCGTGAAGAACCAGGAAGAACAGGAAGAGCACGATTATGAGCGGAGTGATAAGTCTCACTCGCCCCAAATGGAGGAGGAAGAATAGTCCGAGCAGGACAGTAGTGGTTAGGATGAGCAGAGCACTCCCTTCTGAGTGAAGTGATACAAGAAGTGGGAAAAGGAAGGGTCGTGGAAGAAAAAAAAATCCACCAAGTTGTCGCTAGACCCGATTACTTTGACTAATAGTGACCTATATTAAAAAGGTTATAAGGTGTGGGATACGACCACAGAACTGCTGCAACCATTTGAGAAACAACAAAAGCAGGTACTAAGCACCATTCAGAAGGATCTACATGAGCTGCAGATTTAGACTACTAGGATCTAGGTGGGCACAGGGCAGAGTAGTGTTGCATCAATAAGTTTGGCACCAAGAACCACTCAAGCAGCTGCGATGGTCTGGTCACTAGATCTCTAGGTAGTCACCCTGTGAGATGGACCATTGAGCGTAGAGGTAGTTGATGACAAGGTTATTGTCAGCTCTCTAAAGAACATTGGCCTCAACTTGGCCATGCTCCCCAGTGAGTTTCTTCACATGCTGCAAGCAGGTGTGATAGCTGCTTTAAAGCTCGCAAGAAGTGTGCACTGAGCCTTATAAGCAAGTATCAAGTAAACAATAAACAAATGTTCATTGAGAAATCAGCAGCACTGGAGCCACAAAAGAAAGTCCAGGCACAGAACGACCAACTTGCAGCCACGGTGGCAAAAGCCTGTAGAACAGTGATCGAACTACATATACCTGAGAAAGCGTCGTTAGAGGCGAAGATCAGAAAACTGGCTGCAAGCGTGCACGATGCCAAGACAGAAATGGCTAGTGTTACACAAAAATATCATCACCATGATTATTTGCAGTCAGTATGGGTCTATCATCACCTATACTAGCCTCCTAAGCAAGTCTCAGACCTCAGCTTTTCATGTCAAGCTTTGGAAAAGAGAGAAAGACATTGAAAATCAATATTACTCTGGTTCCACACTTTCTCCTACTTTTACCTGCGGACCCGCACTCTTTGTTCATAATACCTGCATACCTACACGCTCTGTCTGTAAAGGGGTAGGTGCGTACCCCTGTAAAAGTCAAAAAGGCGCAAGTTTATCCTAAAAAACTCACTTTTGGGTTAATTCTAGATGTTTCTAGAAGAATTTTGACATGGATTGTTCGCTCCAAAGTGGTTCATGCATCCCAAAAGAGAAGGAGCTAATCCCTTGATAGGAGGATCTATCCCTTTGAAGGAGGGCTTTATCCCTTTGAAGGAGGACCTAGTAACTTCCCTCCATTGCACTATAAATTAAGGCATTGGGCCAGTTGCTAGAGAGGTTAGAAGCTGAACATTTTGAGGGTAAATGCTGATGGAATTGGGACTTCCTAGTTAAACTTGAGAGGAGAGATCACATACCTTTTGGTTTCATTGGGAAGTGAGTGAAACTTGTCAAAGTAGAGGAGACTTCTTGTCGGACCCTGGGAGGAGCTTGTACAGTATCAAGGCACAGGTTGTAAAGTTCTTCTTTGATTTGAATTAATACAATCAGATTCATTTTTCTCAACAAATTGTCTTATGTGGTTTATTTCATAATCTCCTTGATCATTATGATGAATATGCTTTATGATATTGGCTTTTCAGGTGCTATTTAATTTCTTTGCTTGTTTGTGTTTGCAGACTTACTTCAAGGAAGCTCATTTGGAGCAAGGGAGCGAGGCTTCCACAAACTTGCATTGGACCCAAGGTAGGCATAAAACACTTGTTTGCCTTTTATTTTAATTGCATATTTAGAGAAAGATAGTTTTTGATTGGCTTGCTTGTCACTAGTTATCTTTAGATACTACGGAGGTCGATCTTGTTCGCAACCTCGACTCATTCCGTGTGACACTTGTAAATTATTGGTTATGCAGATATCGAGGGTTTGTTGTTGGAGGATTTGGGGTTTTCCATCATGGCTTTGCATGGTAGGCTCTGCCTCCTCTAACTTATGTCAGCCCTTCGTTCTGGTCTTTTGAAATCTGTCTCTTTTTGAGTGAAATCGGTTTGTCAACATTCTCTATGAGCGATGCTTTGTTGTATTTGGACCCCGGTATTACAATGTGTGTCGACTGTCGTTTCCAGTTGTAATGACGGTTCCTTTTCAAACCCTCACTTAGGTTTTAATGTCTAGGGTCTAGGAACTTATGCTGGATTCGAATGCTTTGTTTGAAAACCGTCACCTAGGGTTCATGGCTCAGGGTTTGAGCGTGCACGGCTTTGGCCTTACAGTTATGTTGTGTAATATTATTTCACTGAACTTTGCAATATTTTGAAAGTAATTTTTCCGGCATTAATGTAATAAGACTGGATTGGAATTACCTAGTTACATACGTAGTTTGTCTTCTCAGAATTTTGTGGTTTGAACTGCTGTTAAGCGCCTCTGTTTGCTTTAAGTAATTCGTGAGAGATTTTTTTTTATATGAACCTTGTAATTGTGTTGGTACGTGATATGGCTGTCACTTGAAATGTAATTGGAAACTATTGCTCAGTCTGTCGATGGTTGGTCCGTATGAAATCCTGGCTTCTCCTGTTATCTGCTTTAACGAATTTTCAAACCCTTGAATTTAAATCTGTTCTTTGGTCTGCACTACATGCACTGGTTCTCTACCTCTAGGAATGTGAGGAATTATTTGTTTACAAGAATTTATGAATGGTTAGCAGTGTATTCAATTTGGTCATAACTTGAAAAACATAATGAAACACAATAGGTATACAGATTGGACCAAACTTCAATTTTCTCTATTATTATTTCTTAACTGAGTGCAAGAGGTCTTGGATTGAACCGCTCTATAATTTTGTCCCATTACATTTATAGTTGCTCAGTTCCAGTTAATGAAACTGTATAATTGTTTTTCAGTTAGATCTTTACAGTTATTTGGTTTCTAGTCATTTGTCCCTTATCATGACAAGATTTCATTTCCAGATACGTTTGTCTTTGCCTTTTCAAAATAAAAGGATAACCTTGACTTGTTAACAACAGACAAACACATGATCCTAACTGTTCAACTACCTTTAACTAAGTAAAAG
The DNA here is from genome assembly GCA_000404065.3 of Pinus taeda. Lineage (NCBI taxonomy): Eukaryota > Viridiplantae > Streptophyta > Pinopsida > Pinales > Pinaceae > Pinus > Pinus taeda. The sequence continues at coordinate 46,837 of APFE030908463.1, read as the reverse complement.
AAAATAAAAATAAAAGTCCTACCTACTTTCCTGTCAATCAACATAAAGACTCAATAAAAGTAAATTCAACTTTTCTTTGACATGGCAGAGACTTCACCCAATCATGGTGAGCTAGATGCTCCTGCATCAGGCTGCCAGGGAAAAAAGAAAATTATGGCTCCGGTCCATGAGCTTCTCGACTGAAGAACCTGTCTGTTCAATCTACTTGGCATCAAGCCATGAACTGTCCTCAATAGGACGGTTCTTCCAGTTGACTAGGTATTGCAGATATTCCTTCCGCCGAGTTCGTTTAGCCACCTGAGTGTCGAGAATGCTCTTGATCTTGGGAGGTTGAACGTAAGGCATCTGCCTCTTCCAAGCTTCTCCTCCATCCTGGGTATTCCGTGTGGGTCGCATGGTTCCATCTTCTTCGTTCTCCTCTGGGTCAGCCATGTAGGGAAATAGGTTTGCTACATTAAAGATAGGCGAAATGCCTATTCCGGGTGGCAATTGGATCTCATAGGCACTTGCCGAAAATTTCCGAAGGAATTTGCAGGGTCCTATCTTCTTGTACTTCAATTTTTTGTATGTACCTTTAGGGAAACGTTCTTTGCGTAAATGCGCGAGGAATTCATCCCCCACGTTAAACTGCACTTTCCTTCTCTTCAAATCTGCTTGCCATTTATACTTTAGGCTATTGTCCTGTAATTTGAGTTTTACCTGTTCATGCAAATCCCTCATCACGTTAGCGAAATCTTCTCCATCTGCGCTTCACCTTTCTTGCAGTCCAAGATCCCGCAATTCATGCACTCCACGAGGATGCATGCCATACAGGATTTGAAAAGGGCTGAAGCTTGTGCTACAGTTAGGCAAATTGTTGTAAGAAAATTCTGCTTGCGCCAACACTCGATCCCACATCTACGAATTCTCTCCTACCAGACTTCGTAGCAGATTTCCTAAACTTCTATTTACAACTTCTGTTTGTCCGTTTGTTTGTGGATGATAGGAAGAACTGTAATTCAGATGTGTATCCATTTTCTTCCACAGGGTATGCCAAAAATGTCCCGTGAACTTCACATCCCTGTCCGATAGGATAGATTTAGGCAATCCATGTAACCTGACAATCTCATTGAAAAACAAGTGGGCCACGTGGGTGGCATCGCTGGTTTTTCTGCAAGGAATAAAATGTGCCATTTTTGAGAATCTGTCCACCACTACCATTACCGAGTCGTACCCTCACTGTGTCTTAGGTAGACCTAAGATGAAGTCCAAGATGACTAAGTCCCATGGTCTGCCTGGAACAGGTAACGATGTATATAGTCTCGTGTTTTGACTGTGACCCTTTGCTAACTGGCACACTTTTCATCTGGCCACGAATCGTTATGCATCTCTCTACATCTTTGGCCAAAAGTAGAAATGTTTGAGCTGCTCGAGTGTCTTGTCCACGCCAAAATGTCTGGCCAAACCTCCGCTATACTTTTCTCGAATAATATTCTCCCTCATCGAGCAGTCAGGTATGCACAACTGTCCTCCCTTAAAAAACAACTTCTCCTGTAGATTGTAATCCAACCAAGGACTGCTATCTCTCACTAAGGGACTCTGGCATGCCTCATAGGCCTCCTTAAAATCTATATCATTCTGGTATAAATCTCGTAAGTGTTCGAAATCCAGCACTTGCACAATGCTTTCCTGCAGAAGTAGAGCTTTCCTACTTAGCGCATCCGCTACTTTATTTGCTTGCTCGCTAATATGCTTCAATACAAAATTGAAACTCTGTAAATACTCCACCCATTTGGCGTGTTTGTGGTTCAGGTTGTGCTGTTGCATTACATACCGTAGTGCAGAATTATATGAAAACAACACAATTTCGTTTCCCAACAGATAATGCCTCTAGTGTTTTAATGCCTGTATAACTACATAGAACTCCTTATCATATGATGAATATTTATGTCGACTTTCATTCAGCTTCTCGCTGAAAAACGCTACAAGCTTATCCTCCTGGCTAAGTACAGCTCCAATTGCTGTCCCGCTAGCATCACAACGAACCTGAAATAACTTCTTGAAATCTGGTAATCTCAGGATCGGCCTCTCAGTGATCTTCTTCTTTAACAACTGGAAACTTCTCTCCACTACATCTATCCATCGAAAAGGCTGGCTGGCCTTTTTAATGGTGTCCAACATTGGTGCACAAATTTCACTGAAATTCTTTATGAATTTCCTATAAAATCTCGCTAATCCGTGAAAGCTACGCACCTCAAATAAGTGTTTCGAAGATGGCCAATTCACTATCGCTGCCACCTTCTCTGGATCCATCTTTAGTTCATTCTCTGCTATTACAAACCCCAAATAAATCAATTCCTTCTACATAAAAGTACATTTCTTCAAGTTTATTAGCAGTTTGTTTTGTTGTAATTTCTCCAGCACCTTACGCACATGTTGAAGGTGTTCTTCCCTTGTCCTGCTGAAAATTAGTATGTCATCCAGGTATACAATCACAAATTTTCCGATGTACTCCTTCAACATCTCATTCATCAATCTCATGAATGTGTTGGGCGCATTGCTTAGCCCAAATGGCATGACCATCCATTCGTACAACCCCTCATTCATCTTAAAAGCTGTCTTCCATTCGCCCCCCTCTCGTATTCAAATCTGATGGTAACTGCTCTTCAAATCTATTTTAGAGAAATACGCTACCCCACCTTAACAATCCATCATGTCATCCATCTGCGTTAGCGGAAACCTGTACCAGATGGTGATTTTGTTGATGGCCCTTGAGTCGGTGCACATCCGCCACTCCCCTCCCTTCTTGGGAGCGAGGACTGTTGGAACAACACAAAGGCTTAAGATTTCCCTTATTAATCCCTTGTCCAACAGCTCTTGCACTTGCTTCCTGATGTCTTCATTGTCCTTAGGGCTCATTCGGTATGTCGCTTTGTTTGGCAAACTGGCTCTGGGTATGAAGTCAATATGATGACTGATGCTTCTTTTGGGGGGTAATTTGTCTGGCAAGTGTAGAGCTATAAAAAGGGTCTCCTTTACCTCTAGTTACCTCACATTAATATGTCAATCTGGGATCATTTTGCTATTTCAAAGAGTGTCTCAATCTGAGGCTTAGCACTTGTCAGAGTAATGCTTGTAGTACAACTGTTTAAAATCTACAAAAGTAAATCGATGCGTCTACAACTTAACTACCTCAAAAGGCTAAATCACACCAAGCATTACATCAGCCAAAGGTTCAGTAGCAATAACCCATCCTTTTCGTAACTGATGAGAATAGATCCGAGGTCTAGGAGCTAGGTAGCAGATGTTGGGGCTCACTACAGCCTGAGATCGTCCTTAATAAATAGAAATGAAACGGCAAGTAAAGGAAATAACAGTGAAATAGAACAGCACATCAACCAAGGGTCCGGTAGCAATAACCCATCCATTTCATAGCTGATGGGAGCAGATCAGAGGTCTGGGAGCCAAATAGCAAATGCTGATGCTCACTACAGCCTGAGACTGTCCTTAAGAAATGGCAAGTAAATAAAACAACAAATCAACAATCTGGAAATGGAACAACAATTGAAATGGAACGACAACTAAAATGGAATAGCAGCTAAAATGGAACAACAACTAGATGGAACAACAACTAAAATGGAACAACAACTAAAATGAAACAACAATTCAGAAATGGAACAACATTTGAGATAAGCAGTAACCAAGTTCATCAAGCTTTAACTCTATTTAATCACTTCAATCAAAACGTCAATCCTTCGGTCTTAAAAGATGTACACATACTATGGAACAACACTACCGATTAAAATCTTAGAAACACAACGTGCTTAATCTACTTCTGTTATTGATCTAAATAAACGCATACGATTGCATCTCAAGATGAAAATAGTAACATTCAATAATCATATGAAATCAGACTTTTTGAGATAACTGTTGTAATGCTAAAGCACAATCGCAATGAACTCTTAAATGGAGTGATAGTATCCTGTAGAGATTAATCAACACTTAAAGGATTGGTAACATGATACAACGTCAATATAATACTTTTGTGTGTAGGAACATTAAACGAGTTAAACATAACAGAGCATGTAATATAACGTTCTTAAAACACAACAGATTACCAGATTAGGTCTATGAACAAACCACACAGAAACCACGCGTAATGGTACAAGAGAAAGTGTCCTCCAGGGCTGGGCCCTTAGCCTCCAGGGGTAAACTGCTTAAGGTTGATCCAGACTCAAAGATAAAAGAGTAACCAAGTTTGTATTAATGCATGAAATAAAATTACAGGAACTCAAGTCTTCAATAGAACATAAAGATCACAATCTTGATCCTTCTTAAAAGAAATTACATAAAAAGTTCTCTTGCTAGCCAACAATGCTATCCCTTATATAAGGAAGATGGCAAAGATATCTAGATACAAAAAATAGATAAAATAGCGATCCCTCAGGATTTAAGATCCTGAGGGATTTGCAGAATCGTTAATCCTGCGTCAGTTCTTTCCTTTTTTGCTCCGAGCTGATATCTCCGCTTCCTTTGCTGGGTTGATCTGTTTTGATCTGGTTTGCTTGCAGTCTCCCATCAAAGGGACAGCAGTTAGCTCATCCTTGTCTTTTCCTTTGGAATGGCCACCTTCCGTTTTTCCTCCCTCCTGCACATAGGAATGACAATTATCAATGTTTCCTATTAATCTCTCGTGTTTCGTTATAAATCCTCATCATTATCTAAGTTTCTAATGCAAAAGGCTTTTAAGTTCTAATGAAAATATACTAAAATAACCATCGAAACATACCTTCCTTGATACTCCACACACCCCCCAGCTTACCCCTTTTCATGGCCTCATCAAAACATTGTAGTTGACATGCAAAGCAGTGAGGGAGTAGGCTGGAGATGGAATCTCATGTGGGGCCCTACAGCCGTGATGCGAAATTAAATGATCAAAGAAATGGCTTGTCTGGCCCTCAGGGATCTCATACAAGGCTTGGTATTTGGGTGTAGGATGCCAAATGATTGGACTCCAGAACCTATATCCTAACCAGGGTGGCCCTGCCCTCAAAACAATTTCACCATAGAGGGGGAATCGGTTAGTAGCAAGCTTAAAATTCTCATACTTAAATGGCTCTCTGATCTAGATGTTCATATTAGATACTCGATATCGAAATTTAGCTGCTTCAATGGCAGGGTATTTAATGGAGGAAAAGAATTCAAGCCCCTACCGAATGATTGCTTCATGCATGGGTCCTAATGCTTCAATCACTCCTGGAGCCGTCATGAGATTTCTATGTCTCCTCCATAACTGTTCTGGGTCTCTAGGCTCAGCTCTTACCCATAGATCTAATCCGTTTTCTTATCTTTGAAAAGCATTGTAGGCTTTAAGCCATTTAATTTGATTGACTGCAAATGAAATAAATGCTTGCAATTGGATATCTCCAACAAAAGGGCCAGGGTTCAACTCGGTCTCTTGTTCTAGTACAAGGTTATTCAAGTAAAATTCACACAATAACCTTTGCACTTTTACCCCTTAATGTTTACAGTAATTTATAAAATCATTTATAGTGTTAATTTGTATGGGAGCACCTGCTTTAACAGCCTTTATTTTCAATTGTAAATACCTTTCCATTAGAAATAGGGCATAGTTCTTGGCAGGGGCTCTACATGCTAGGACGTCATTGTATAGAGAACACAAGGTATCCATCTGTTTAATAACTACATCTAATCTACGGGTTACCTTGGAAATTTTCTCTTGTTCCCTTCGCCATCCTTCGAAAGCTTGGCTTTCAGATAAGCTGACATTCCTTAGCTGCTGCTGTAGTTCTTCATATTTTTCTCAGGGGACCGTTTACTCCCTAAGATTTTCTGCTTCTTGCTGGGCCTGCTTCGAATGTTTGTGAAGGGTTCTTGTTTTCAGGTCCTTCTTCCATGCATCCATGGAGGCCAGGAGCTTTACTTGAACTTTCTTATTGAGTTGCTTTGAGTTCAGAACCCTTATTACTCCCGAAGGTGGTGCCTCCGTCTGAACCATCTTATCATCTTTTTCAATTTTAACACAAACTCCAGCCCACTGTTGTTCCTTTTCAAATGGAACAACAATATGCTCTTCTGCTTCATTCGGAATAGCAGTTTGTTTCTCAGCTTCATTTGGAACAACAGTTTGGCTTTTGTCAAGGTTTTGAGCAGTGGGACGGATTCTGGTTCTCCGACTCTTGCCCTTAAGGGATCTTACTGGTGTGATTAGACCTTTTCTTCCTGAAGTCCCTTTCACCCTTTGCGTTGCCTTTAGAATCCTAATCTGTTGGTGAAGCTGGATTATTATGTTCAACAATGTCCATTGTTCCCTTTGTAATTCCTTATTTCCATCATCTCTTCAGAAAGAATAGCAAGTTGTTCGCTGTGGGTTGGACTATGGCTAGCTTCCTGATTTTCTCCCTGAGGTGGCTGTTTCGGGGTAAGAACCTTACTTGGCTCTGTTATTTCTTGGGCTGATTCTTCTTCTGCCCTTATTTCCTCCGGACTTTCCTCTAGTGCCTTCTGACTAGGAACGGGCTGTTCCTGCTCAGCCTTTTCTGATATCTTCTCATTATGAACGGACAAATTTTCTACTTCCACCTCTTCTGCATGCAAATCCTCAGGTGTGTCTTTCTCCTGAGTTTTCTCTATGGCATGGAGGTTAGATGGACTCAGGGGTTGGCCATATTCACCCATATTGGCCAAAATGTTGGCCAATTCATCTTCCCCTAATAGGTCTCGTAATGGGCTTCCTTCCTGCTGTTCCATTCCTTCCTCCTGCTCGGACTGCTCAACTTCTTTCTTCTCGTCTCCTTCCTCTTTAGACTGCTCAAACTTTTCTTCTTCTCTCCCTGCAGATTGCTCTACCTCCTCTTCTTCTTCTTCTGTTTCTGCTTCTGCAGACTACTCTTCTCCCTCGACGTCTTCTTCTTCCATTTCTGTCTCTGCAGAATGCTCTGCTTCCTCATTGTTTTCTTCTTCCGTCTCTGTCTCTACAGCCTGCTCTACTTCCTCATTCTTTCTTCCTCCGTTTATGTCTCTGCAGACTACTCATCTTCGATTTCTATTTCTTGGCTCGTGCCTTCCTGGGGCTTCTCCAGCCCTCCTCGTAGCCATGTGAGCCTTGCTGACTTTCTACGTTTTTCTGGTTGTTCGGTTGTACTAGCATCATGTTTCCGCTTTTCGGGTCGTTTTTCAGGTTGCTCTTCTGTGCAAGTGTCCTGCTTTCATTTTTTTGAACGTTGGGGTGTGCTATCAACTTGTTTTCATTTTTTCGGGTGTCTAGATGTGGCCGTCCCTTTATTGATAATGACAATTAGTTCTTCCCAGCTGCTCTATTGCTGGGTGAGACTATAATTAACTATCAACCAAATTAATCCGTGGTGGCTAACAACTGATTCTATGTGTTGTGCCCTTTTCATACTTCGTGCAACATCATGCAATAGTGAATTCAACAATGCAGGTAAATTCACAGAACATTTTTGTTTTAAGACAGCTAGGAGTTTAAGATGTCGTGGTCTTACCACGTCTTTTCTGCCTTCACAAGTGATGTCGCTTTGGATGATTTTTGCCAATTCCTCCCATGGCTCTCCTAGCATTGCTGGTAGCACCCCCTTTCCTCGAATTGTCAAACTTTGGCCCTCGTCCTGAAAGATTTCTAAAATCTTCTGCAACCTTTCCTTCTTTATTGTCCATACTGGTCCCGTGGCTGGTAGTCCTGTGACTCTTGCTATTATGTCATCGATGACTGCTATTCTCCTTCCTCTTACTGTGGAGTATTCTTCCTGTAAGTTCTGTAAAAATTCTCTCGCTACTGTTTCATTGGACTCCTTCAGGCGGTTGAGATAGGTCAACCATCCTGCTTTCTTCAGGATTCTTCGGGCTGCAGCTCAAATAGTTAATACTTGCGGTTCTCGGTGGACTGACCTTCCTCCCATAGTTTCACTGCAAATTCTCAAAGGAACAACAACTGTTTGTTGAAACGCAGAGAAGCTGGTGGCATATTACTCGTTCAAATTCTAATGCAACAGCGTATGCAGTGGAAATAGCTTTGAACAACAGCTCATGTAGAAGAAAACAAAAATAGCAAAAGATAATACCGTTGAGCCGTGATGTGCTAGAGTACATAATTTATCCAATAACGGAATGACACGTGCTGTGGGGAATGATGAGGTTACCTCCCCCCCTGCAATGTGATAGGCTGTCCCAGCCGTCAAATAAAGGAGCAACGTCTGTTTTGTCGCGAGGTCTTTATGGAACAGCATATGGCAATATGCCATGCTCACAAAAACAGCCTATTACTGAAATCGAGGTATAAAGTTAGATCGCTTTTAATACATAAGGGACTGCGATGATTTGATGGAAGTTCGGGGATAAGACATTTTCCATAAGTAGCGAGTCTCATGCGGTCACTGTCACTAGCTCCGTAATGATTGGTGATACTATATAGTTATGCGCTATATGGTTGGGTAATTATATAATTAATTATCACGTCATAAGAAACAAGAGGATGTAATCTTCTTACCTATTGGTGTAAAAATACGACTTCAATACCATTAACAGTGCTCTGCTGTCGATAGGTGTCCATAACCTTGGAAGAGTTTTTTGTTTCACCCCTAGAACCATAATCCTTTGTGTATGCCAGGAAGCATTGTATAATGTCAAACTGTAGGCCACTATGCTGGCTTGGTGACCAGTTAGTCATAATGCCATTCACGAGGGAGGAGCAAATAGTGGGCAGGTTGGCTCGTGGTGAGACCTCCTGTTCCAAGGGTTATTTATTTAATATACCTTTTGGACCATTTCCCAAGTGTGGTGGCCCTAGTGGGAATGCCACTTCGCTTCCATCCTGATGATCATGGTAGGCCAGCTCATAATGAGACTTCCTATCCTGCAATTTGACAATTTGTAGAAAACCTGTTTTACTTCCTTCTTTTTTTTCTTGTTTTTAATAGAGAGCCTTTCCTGTTTATACACAAAGGGTGGTTCAACACTCCTTAAGAGTAGGAAATGGTGGAAGAAGTCTTAATATCCCAATAGAAAGGTATAGATCCTTTGATCTTATTGCCGGATGATAATCAAAGTAGGTTAAAAAAAAGAACCATCATGATACAAATAACCAATCAGAACGGGGTTAGTAGACCCATGGCAGCAAAAGATGATAAATAAGCATGTCTTTCCCTGCGTCCTTTCACCGATTCAGGGAAGTCTCTTATAAAGATAGTGATTTATGATTTACTGATTTCCGTATGCTGTATTTTTGTTTCCATCACATAAGTGCATATCCGTATTCCAAAAGACTTGAAAGAACATTAGTAAGAAGCCTCCTCAATCTAGAATAGAAGGAACAAGCTGTTTCAAAATCATATGAGTAGTGCTCCTTTCAAGGAAGGGCGCAACAACAGTTCACAGATGTTGTTCGTTTGGAGAAAGGAACAGTAAAAATCAACGGTGCAGTTTCTTTTGAAAAGGAGCATCAAAATCAAACAAGTGCCGTTCCTTTTGAAAAAGGAACAACAAAAACACAAGTGCTGTTCCTTTGGGAAAAGGAACAGCGAAAATCGCAAGTGCTGTTCCTTTTGGAAAAGGAACAACGAAAATCGCAAGTGTTGTCCCTTTTGGAAAAGGAATAGCAAAAATCGCAAGTGTTGTCCCTTTTGGAAAAGGAACAACAAAAATCGCAAATGTTGTCCCTTTTGGAAAAGAAACAACAAAAATCACAAGTGCTGTTACTTTTGGAAAAGGAACAGAAAAGGAACAACAAAAATCCAAAGTGTTGTTCCTTTTGGAAAAGGAACAACAAAAATCAAAAGTGTTGTTCCTTTTTGAAAAGGAACAACAAAAATCAAAAGTGTTGTCCCTTTTGGAAAAGGAACAGCGAAATCAAAAAAATCACAAATGTTGTCCCTTTTGGAAAAGGAACAGCAAAATCAAAAAAATCACAAGTGCTATTCCTCTTGAAAAAAAGGAACAACAAAAGTAACAAAACGTGCTACAAAGATATGTACAAAAAATAATTCAAGAAGTTATATACAAATTGTAAGGAAAAGTAAAATTTTTAGTGAGTTACAGGTGAGGAAGGCTTGTCTTCCTCTCGTAAAATCTCCATATCTGAATCTTGGCGTAGTTGTTGGCAGAAGGACTCCCGAGTAAGTGGTTTGCGATAAAGACGGACTCGGTGGCCGTTTGCCTTAAAGGTATATCCAGAACCATCAATAGTGATCAGGGTAAGGGTACCATTGTCATGTACTTTCTGAATTTCATATGGTCCCAGCCAACGGGTTTGGAGTTTCCCGGGGAAGTCCTGAAACCTAGAGTCATATAAAAGAGCCTAGTCTCCTTCGTGGAAGACTCTGTTTTTAATGAGAGCATCATGCCATTTAGCTCTCTGCTATTTTATCAGGGAAATGTGTTGAAGTGCAGAGAGCCTAATTTCATCCCGCTCATTAATCTGTTGTAGTCAATTAGTTTGTGCCTCAGTTAAGTCTAAACCAACTTCTTGTGCTGTTCGTAATGTGTGGATTTCAAATTCTATAGGAAAGATAGGTTGTTTTCTGAACATTAGCTGGTAAGGTGAGTGACCAGTGGTGCTTCTCCATGTTGTTCTATAAGCCCACAGTGCTTCAGGTAGTCTGGCAGCCCAATTGCGTCTATGTGATGCAACTGTTTTTGTTATAATTGTTTCTATTATCTTGTTGCTGCTTTCTACTTGCCCATTTGCTTGTGGGTGATATGGGGTGGTAATTTTATGCTGAACATGATAATTGTTGAGTGTTGCCGCTATTCTGTTCCCAGCAAACTGTGGCCCTCCATCTGTAATTATCTCTCCAGGGAGGCCATAACGCACAAATAGATGGAGTAGGAATTGTATAACAGATTCTTCTGTAGCTCTGGGCAAGGCCTCTGCTTCAACCCACTTGGTGACGTATTTTGTTGCCACCAAAATGTATGTTTTTTGGTTTGATGGTGGGTTGATTGGTCCCACGAAATCAAGAGCCCAACACTCAAATGGTTCGATGACTAACTTCGGTTTCAAAGGCATCTCATCCGAGTGACTAGGGTGTCCCGCTGTCTGGCAACTGTCACATGCTTGGACAAATTTCTTTGCATCTTTAAAAATTGTGGGCCAATAATACCTGCGTGTAATTTTTTATTTGCAGTCCTGCGATAAGCGAAATGTCCACCACATGGTTGGTCATGGCATGCTTTCAATATATCAAAAATTTCATCCTGTCTAATGCATCTCCTGATTTGCATGTCTGCCCCTGTGTGAAACAAATAGCCCCCAATCCAGGGAAATTTGGTACTTCGCTGAACAATCTGTTTTCACTCATTAGGGGTTAGATGCTTTGGTAACTTGCCTACTGCTAGGTAATTGGTGACATCAGCATACCAGGGTGTTTGAATAGAAACGACAAAGAGATGCTCATCTGGAAACTGATCTTCAACTGCTGCTGCATCGACTGGTTTTGGCATTCTTGAGAGGAAATCAGCTACCGGGTTTTCTTTCCCAGGTCGATCCTTGATTGTAATATCAAATTCCTGCAATAAAATAAGCCATCTAGTTATTTTGCCATTTGTGATAGGCTTGTTTGCTAAATATTTTATAGTAGAATGATCTGTGTACAAGATAATATGATATCCAGTGATGTAATGTCTGAATTTATTGACAACATGTATAACAACTAGAAATTCCTTTTCAGTGACAGTATAATTTAATTCAACAGGGGATAGATTTTTGCTAATATAATAAATTGCATATGGTTTTCTATCCTCCTCCCGTCCAAGGACCGCTCCAAAGGCTGTATCTGAGGCATCAAATGATATCTGGAATGGCAAATCCTAATTTGGTTCCCGAAGGACTAGGGCTGTAGATACGATCTTCTTCAAATCGTTGAAAGCACGATCACAATTTTCAGTCCAAAGGAAATCAATATTACCAGTTAGTGCATACAATGGTGCAGCAATACGTGAATAATGTTCTATAAATCTTCTGTAATAACCAAAGAATCCAAGAAAGTTACGTACCTTTGTTTGAGTAGTAGGAGTAGGAATAAGCAAAAGTATTTGGATTTTGGCTGGGTCTACCTGAATGCCAGCTGCTGAAATATAGTGTCCTAAAATAAGTCCTTCCGTTATCATCATATAACATTTTTCATGGATTAAACAAAGCCTGGTAGCTATGCAACACTGTAGGACTTTTTCTAGTGTCTCCAATGCTAGATCAAACTCATCTCCGTATGGAGTAAAGTCATCCATATATACTTCTAGTCCTTCATTTATTAGATCTGCAAAAATGCTAAGGATAGCCCTTTGGAATGTGGCAGGGGCATTACATAAACCAAAAGGTAAAACTTGGTAGGCGAATGTTCTCCAAGGACAAGTAAAAGTAGTTTTGTCCTGATCTTCAGGGGCAATCTGTATTTGGTTATACCCACTGAACCATTGAGAAAAGAAAAGAATTTCTTCCCTGCCAAAGTGTCCAATACTTGATCGATGAATGGGAGAGGAAAGTGATCTTTCTGCGTTGCGTTGCCTTATTTAGCTCCCTGTAGTCCACGCAGATTCTCCACTTCCCATTGTTTTTTGGTACCACCACAAGTGGGGAGACCCATTTACTATCAGAGATAGGGTAGATGAAGTTAACATCTAAAAGTTTTGGAATCTCAGCTTTTACTACTTCTTTTAGTTGAGGATTTAGTCTTCTCTGAGGCTGTTTAATAGGTCTTGCATCATTTTCTATGTAGATGTGGTGTGTACACAATTCAGGATCAATTCCTTTCATATCAGGGTAATCCCATGCAAATGCTTCTTTATATTTTCTTAAGATATGGATGAGTTTTGTTTCTTGTTCGGGTGTAAGGTCGGTGTTAATGTTTAAGGTCTTTCCAGGTTCAATTTCCACAATTTTACTATGTGCAACTGAAGTGACAGGGATTGTGTGATCATGTGCATCTTTCAGAGGTTCCTCTTCTACTTCGTTATCAAATGCTGCTTTTATCATATGACACTGGGTATGATATGTGAGTTCAGTTTGACTAATGAAATTGCTGATGGCATCATCTTCTATTTGGTCTTTGAACTCTAGCACTTCTTGTATAGTTAATGGAGATCTAATGTTGTCAGTAAGATATGATACAGGGTGCCTATTAGTTTTAACTATTGTGATGCTTGGCT
>APFE030908463.1:4149-33659 GCA_000404065.3 Pinus taeda | reverse complement strand
TGGGCTATTTGAGGTGATTTGTAAAAATGTATTATGATACAAAATATTCGCCCACTAAAAATTTAAAACCCCTTAATTTCGCCAAAGGGCGAACATTCGCCCCTAAAATTTTCTATGATCTACCTGAATGCCAGCTGCTGAAATATAGTGTCTAAAAATAAGTCCTTCCGTCATCATCATATAACATTTTTCATGGCTTAAACAAAGCCTGGTAGCTATGCAACGTTGTAGGACTTTTTCTAGTGTGTCCAGTGCTGGATCAAACTCATCTCCGTATGGAGTAAAGTCGTCCATATATACTTCTAGTCCTTCATTTATTAGATCTGCAAAAATGCTAAGGATAGCCCTTTTGAATGTGGCAGGGGCATTACATAAGCCAAAAGGTAAAACTCAGTAGGCGAATGTTCCCCAAGAACAAGTAGAAGTAGTTTTGTCCTGATCTTCAGGGGCAATATGTATTTGGTTATACCCACTGAAGCCATCGAGGAAAGAAAAGAATTTCTTCCCCGCCAAAGTGTCCAATACTTGGTCGATGAATGGGAGAGGAAGGTGATCTTTTTGTGTTTCTTTATTTAGCTCCCTGTAGTCCACGTAGATTCTCCACTTCCCATTCTTCTTCGGTACCACCACAGGTGGGGAGACCCATTTACTATCAAAGATAGGGTAGATGAAGTTAACATCTAAAAGTTTTTGAAGATCAACTTTTACTACTTCTTTTAGATGAGGATTTAGTCTTCTCTGAGGCTACCTAACAGGTCTTGCATCATTTTATATGTAAATGTGGTGTGTACATAATTGGGGGTCAATTCCTTTCATATCAGGGTAATCCCATGCAAATGCTTCTTTATATTTCCTTAAGATATGGATGAGCTTTGTTTCTTGTTCGGGTGTGAGGTTGGCGTTAATGTTTAAGATTTTTCTAGGTTCAATTTCCACAATTTTACTATGTGCAACAGAAGTGACAAGGATTGTGTGATCATGTGCATCTTTCAAAGGTTCCTCTTCTACTTCGTTATCAAATGCTGCTTTTATCATATGACACTGGGTACGAGATGTGAGTTCAGTTTGACTAATGAAATTACTGATGGCATCATCTTCTATTTGGTCTTTGAACTCAAGTGCTTCTTGTATAGTTAATGGAGATGTAATGTTATCAGTAAGATATGATACAGGGTGCCTATTAGTTTTAACTATTGTGATGCTTGGCTACGCTGGGGGATATAGTACTAAATTCTTGATATCCGCCCCCTTGGTTATGATCATGTTCCCTTGCCGAGAGTCGATATAGGCATCAACTGTAGCGAGCCAAGGTCTTCCTAAGATCAATGGATGTCCATCAAGTCGGGTTTTAGGGTTTATTATCAAAAAATCAGTTGGGTATTCCCAGGAGTCAACCGAGACCATGACATCATGCAGTATGCCTTCCGGCCTAACCACAGACCGATCAACCAATTCTAGCAGGGTTGAAGTGGGTTTTGCAGATGTAATACCTAGCTTTTGGCAAGTAGCAGTTGTCAATATATTGATTGCAGCTCCAAGATCAACTAAGGCATTGGTTAGGGTTTGACCATAAATTTGAACAGTTACTATTGGGTTTCCTGGGTCTTCATACTTAATAGGCGTTTCCTTTCCTGATAATAAGTCAGATAAAGTACCGACTACTTGAACTCTTGGATTATCTACTATATTCCTTCTCGGTCTTCTTATGCACAATTCTTTAATAGTTTTTGCGTATATCGAGATGTCTTGAATGGCCTGAAGGAATGGAATTTTTATGTACAAATTTTGTAATTCTCCCAGAATGTCAAAATTAGGTTGCTGTATAGGTCGAGGTATGAATAAACGTTCTGGGAATGGGGGAGAGGATGTGGTTGCTTGATTCTAAGTTCGTTGTCTATTTACATCCTCTTCTTGTGACAAATGTTCTCTAGGTAACTGATCTTTAATCTGAACTGTTTTATTTCCCTCTGTTTGGATAATACGCCCAGATCTTAGCTGAAGATCATTGCACTCCCTCAGGTCGGGTCCTTCTTCTGATGTTTCTAAAATTTGGAGTGCTTGGATTGGTCTGTTATTTGGATTGGGATTGGGCTAGGCTGGGAGTTAGGGTCTCAGATTAGATTGGGGGTTTTGCTGTAAGGCTGGCAGTGTAGGTTGAGGGAAAGGAATATTTCCTACTGGCTGCTGTGTTGGTCTATGCCAGTTAGTCTGCTAGACTGAACCTTGTGAAGTGGGGGGAGTCCATTGTGGTGGGTATGGGTTGTTTTGCCAGTATGGTGGGGGATAAGGAGGATTCGACCAACTAGATTGGCTTGTCTGATTTAGCTACGGTTTTGTAGAAGGATATGATTGTGATAACCAGTTTGGAAATGGGGGCTGAAACTGACTTTGCCATGTATTATATTGTTGAGTATTGTACCGCGAATACTGAAAAGAAGAAGCTGGGTCTGAAAACATACCAGTTTGTCGTGGCTGCCACTGATGACGCTAGTTGAGTAAATATACTGCCTCTGGTTCTTCTTCTGCTTCCTTATATACTGTTTTCAGTCCAGGTAATGAAGGACAATTTTCTGTAGAGTGATCCCTTGTACAGATGGCGCATGTCTGGACTGTATCTAGTGGACACTCCTTATGGCTATGCTTCTTCCTGCACCTGGGACAGAAGATTGCTAAATTATGTTCTGCCTCCATTTGTTTCTGCTTGGCCTACAAAATGTCCAATTGCGTAGTCAATGTTCCTAGTATATCGGTTTTAAAATTTTCAAATAAATTTCCAATTTCCACACGCGTTACTCCTTCTGATGAAATTTTGTTTTCTCTTGCAAACTGATCATGTTCTGCTGGTTTGATTCATGTACTGCCTCTCGAACTCCTGATACATAGATCAATTATGTCAACAAAACTTTCCTGATAAATATCCCCTTTCCCCATAATGTTTAATGTTTCAATCCATTGTTCTTTCATGCCCCTTATTAATGTTGTTTTCAACACATTATTAGGCAACGACAACGATGCATAGGGAGATCTTTGTAGATTATACTGGAAACGTTCCACATATTCTTCTAATTTTTCATTTGGTCTAGCTATCATCTGAAATATTTCATCTTTTAGTTCTCTAGACCTGCAGTAGTCTTGATATTTTTTCAAAAAGGATTCTTTCATTTGTTCACAGTTATTTATAACCCCACCACCTAATCCCATAAACCATCTTAAAGCAACCCCTTTTAGAGTAGAGGGGAACAATTTTAGTTTCTGGGGGTCAGTGGTGTAATCATATCCTCTGCACAGTACATCAAATTCAAATAAAAATGCATCCGGGTCCTCTGATGTAAGTCCGTGAAATGTAGGGATGTGTTGAAGGGGAATTGCTTTCATAGGGGCATTTGTTGTGAAATCCACTATGGGGTATTGTAATGTAGAGGTTTGGGTGTTTGGCGGATTTTGAGCCATTGGGTCAAATATATACCAATAATCTTCCGGAATATCTAAGAGGGTATTCCTAGGTTGAGGAGGAATGTCTTTAACAGGAACGATTTTAATAGCACTCCCTCTATCCGGGATTTCTGTCTGAGGGGATGGGGTTTTTTCAATAATAATTTTTACCGCACTCCCTTTGTCTGGGCTATTCAATGGCTGAGTTATCCTAGGAGGAGATATTGGCTCCCCAGTCTCCCCTGTTTCCCCTTCTTCTTCACAAAGATTACTGAGATTCCCTTCTTGCAGTCATTCTGGAATAGAATTTTCAATTTCTTGAAAGTCATGTTCGTTAGTTTGACTATGCACCTCAGCAAAGGCTACAGATGGTGAACCTGTGGCCTGAAGGGAACTAGTAGGCTGCTTGGAAGTAACTTTCCTAGGTCCTACTAAAAGCTGAGATTCATCTTTCTTATAGATTTCGTCTCTGAATGTTGATCGACCAAGGGTCACCGGCTCCTTAGCTTTTTCTGGCTTTGGTAAAGGTTTGGGATTTTTCTCCGGCTTTTTCTGCTTAGTCATGCACTCAATTTAACTACTAAATATTTCTTAAGCAGATAGTAGCAAATCTGCAGGAAAGCGGGCAAAGGAGCAGGGCTTTTACATGCTCCGCACGTAGATTCTTACCTTCCATTTTCAAAACCCAATTCTTCCCTAGCAAGTTCGTACACTACCCTGAAAAAAACAAATGGCTACACTCTTTCCCCGACAACGGCGCCAAAATGTAGAGCTATAAAAAGGGTCTCTTTCACCTCCAGTTACCTCACATTAATATGTCAATCCGGGATCGTCTTGCTATTTCAAAGAGTGTCTCAGTTTGAGGCTTAGCACTTGTCAGAGTAATGCTTGTAGTACAGTTGTTTAAAATCTACAAAAGTAAATCGATGCATGTCTACAACTTAACTACCTCAAAAGGCTAAATCACACCAAGCATTACATCAACCAAAGGTTTGGTAGCAATAACCCATCCTTTTCGTAACTGATGAGAACAGATCCGAGGTCTGGGAGCTAGGTAGGAGATGCTGGGGCTCACTACAGCCTGAGATCATCCTTAATAAATAGAAATGAAATGGTAAGTAAAGGAAATAACAGTGAAATAGAACAGCACATCAGCCAAGGGTCCGGTAGCAATAACCCATCCCTTTCATAGCTGATGGGAGCAGATCAGAGGTCTGGGAGCCAAATAGTAAATGATGATGCTCACTATAGCCTGAGACTATCCTTAAGAAATGGAAAGTAAATAAAACAGCAAATTAGCAATCTGGAAATGGAACAACAATTGAAATGGAACGACAACTAAAATGGAACAACAGCTAAAATGGAACAACAACTAAATGGAACAGCAACTAAAATGGAACAACAACTAAAATGGAACAACAATTCAGAAATGGAACAACAATTCAAAAATGGAACAACAATTGAGATAAGCAGTAACCAAGTTCATCAAGCTGTAACTCTATTTAATCACTTCAATCAAAACGTCAATCCTTCGATCTTAAAATATGTACACATATTATGGAACAACACTACCGATTAAAATCTTAGAAACACAACGTGCTTAATCTTCTTTTGTTATTGATCTAAATAAACGCATATGATTGCATCTCAAGATGAAAACAATAACATTCAATAATCATATGAAATCAGACTTTTTGAGATAATTGTTGTAATGCTAAAGCACAATCGCAATGAACTCTATAATGGAGTGACAGTATCCTGTAGAGATTAATCAACACTTAAAGGATTGGTAACATGATACAACGTCAATATAAGACTTTTGTGTGCAGGAAAATTAAACGAGTTAAACATAATAAAGCATGTAATATAACGTTCTTAAAACACAACAAATTACCAGATTACGTCTATGAACAAACCACATAGAAACCAAGTTCATATTAATGCATGAAATAAAATTAGAGGAACTCAAGTCTTCAATAGAACATAAAGATCACAATCTTGATCTTTCTTAAAAGAAATTACATAAAAAGTTCTCTTGCTAGCCAACAGTGCTATCCCTTATATAAGGAAGATGGCGGAGATATCTAGATACAGAAAATAGATAAAATAGTGATCCCTCAGGATCTAAGATTCTGAGGGATTCGCAGAATTGTTAATCCTGCGTCACTTCTTTCCTTTTTTGCTCCGGGCTGATATCTCCGCTTCCTTTCCTGGGTTGATCCGTTTTGATCTGGTTTGCTTGTGGTCTCCCATCAAAGGGACAACAATTAGCTCATCCTTATCTTTTCCTTTGGAATGGCCACCTTCTGTTTTTCCTCCCTTATGCACATAGTAATGACAATTGTCAATGTTTCCTATTAATCTCTCGTGTTTTGTTATAAATCCTCATCATTATCTAAGTTTCTAATGTAAAAGGCTTTTAAGTTCTAATGAAAAGATACTAAAATAACCATCGAAACATACCTTCCTTGATACTCCATAGCAGGTCATCTACCACTATATCTGTAAACTCCTGCAACATCTCCTGGATTTCCATAGGTAAATCTGATATCTCCATATGCAACAATAGTGTCCTTGCTTTCCTTACTACTACGTAACCTATCTCATTGTCCTCCACCCGTTTTAAAAAATGTTTTCCACTGACCAACAATGCTCTTGGTTCACTTGTCTCTGCTGCCCCTTCTTCCTTGAGGGGTATAAGCGTATGCTTGGTTCCATTCTTAAACAAATTTATAACAGTTCGTCAATCCATCGTGTACCACTTTCCTGTCATACTGCCAAGGCCTGCCCAGTAGTATGTGACATACATCCATTGGCATGATGTCACAAAAAACTTTATCCTTGTATTTTCCCATTTGAAACTCCTCCTCGCACTGTTCTTCTACCAGCAACTGATGGCCTTTTTGCAGCCATGAAACTATGTAAGGATTTGGATGTTTCAAACGCTTCAACTCCAACTTTTCTACCATCTCTGTGGACACTAAATTATTAGTGCTACCACTCTCAATAATTAATTTACAACACTTACCTCGTGACTTACAAACTGTTCTGAATAAAGCCTTCGGTTGTGTCTGGACGGTGATCTCCTTCACTGGCTTTAAAAACACCTTGTGCAGCACTAAAGCTTCCCCTGTCTCTGGATTATTTTCGGCTTCTTGGTGAGGTGCAATCGCTTCCTCTGGCTGTGCCACATATGCACCCTGCTATCCATCTTGTTATGCTTCTGGACATTCAAACGATCTATGTCCCCATTTATGACATCGATAACATTGGTAACCAGCCGTTATTCCTCGGCCGTTACCTCTGCCCTGCTGGGATGATCTACTGCCTCTCGCATTATCTCCTCTGTTCGCTGATCCAGAAGCTCTGGAACTGCTACCTTCCTCATTATTACTTGTAGTCCGCCCTCTGCCATATGACTAGCTTTTCCCCCTGTTGGCTTCTTGTCCTCTCCGAGCATTCTACCTTCTGGTAATTTTCTCTTCGGCCTTCATCACACTCTCATATGCTTCCTCAGTGTTGTTCGGAGACAAAATACTAATTTCATCGAAAATATCTAACCTTAATCCATTAACATACTTGGTTATTCTTTCCACAGTATCCTCTATATATCTGGTTCGCAAATTGACTCGATAAAACTCCTTCGTATATTCCCTTACCGTCAGCCCTTTTTGTCTCAGATTCTGCACCTGTTTGTGCAATGCAATCTGGTATTCCTTTGGCAGAAATCTGCCCTTTAACTTGGCCACCATCCTTGACCAGGTTTTAATCGGCAGTTTATTCAACCTTTTCCTCTCATTCTAGACACTATCCTACCACAGGGGTACGTGTCCCTTCAATTTAGTCGCAGCGAAGTACCTAACTCTGCGGTCTTCGCTGATTTCCTCGCACTCAAAATACTTATCCATCTCACTGATCCAATCCAATAAAACCTCAATAGACAGACTGCCGTCATAGGTTGGAAGTTTTGGCTTGGGTTTACTACTTGCTACTAGAATAGATCTCAACAATCTCACTTCTAGGCTCCCACCTTCTGGTCCATCTGCTACTGCTTCAGGTTCCTCCTCGCTCTCATCACCAATCTCCGGGTCTCGTCTTCTCCCTGCCTCCACTGTCTCCAAATGGGCAGTAAGAATTCGAATCTCCTCTCTAAATCCTCCCTTTGCCAACCTTCGAGCACCTCTACCATGACCTCGCCTTCCTCTTTCCATATCTTCAATCAATTTCTCCTGCTCTGTTACCACTTTGATGGGACCAACCCAACGTTTTACCCAAACTACCGTAGGGAAATGATGTTATAATGTTTAATTGTCACGTGGGAATGACTTTCCAATGTTTGTATGATTGATTAAATTATTTGATAGTGATGACACATATGCAATGCAATCAGATATTTTGGGCTTTGGTAGATATGGCATTCAATTTAGAAATAATGTAATGTACTTGCCTTGTTGTCTACGCTTCCTGCTCAACTCTTTGCCTGTTCCTTTCATTTGTTGGTATTCTCGGTCATTTGTTGTTGTCCGTCGAGGGTTTGCTCCTCAATGTTCTGCAAGGTCTTCATGGGCAGCTATGCTGCAAGTCCCAGGTGGGTTTTCTGGTCGCTCGTTACTGTGGCGGTGTTGGTGGTTTTGGTTCGTCCTGTGACTACTTGGGTAAGATTCCTGTGTGTTCTGGTTTCTTTTTGTCGTGGTTCTACAGGTCACAGTTTGTTAGCTCATGCGCTGAGGTTTTCTATTCTAGTTGGCAATTCGCTATCTGCTTGTCTCCAGGTTTGGCTCGATGGCTTTCTCCGGCCTCAGGCTTGATGCAAAGGTAGTCTCTCTGTCTCTGTTTCAACAGTTAAGTTTTCTCTTACAGGCTCTGACCTGAATGCGCCTTGTTCTCCAGTCTAGCGACGCTGTTGGTGGAATGACTGTCTTCATCCTCATAGCAACTCTCAGGTAACATTGGCAGCCTCAACGTTTCAATTCTGTTGCTTCCTGGTTCTATTCTTCCATTTCGTTTTCCATGCATCCACTAACACCTGTAAATTCTTGGTTATGCAGATATCGAGGGTTTGCTATTGGAGGATTTGGGGTTTTCCATCACGGCTTTGCATGGTAGGCTCTACCTCCTCTAACTTATGTTAGCCCTTCATTTTGGTCTTCTGAACATTATCTCTTTTCAAGTCAAATGGGTTTGTCAACGTTCTCTGTGAGCAATGCTCTATTGTATTTGGACCTCGGTCTTACAATGTGTGTCGACTGTCGATTCGGGTTGTAATGACAATTCCTTTTCAAACCCTCACTTAGGGTTTAACGTCTAGGGTCTAAACACTTATACTGGATTCAAATGCTTTGTTTGAAAACCGTCACCTAGGGTTCATGGCTTAGGGTTTGAGCGTGCACAGCTTCGGCCTTACAGTTCTACTGTGTAATATTATTTCATTGAACTTTGCAATATTTTGAAAGTAATGTTTCCGGCATAAATGTAATAAGACTGGATTGGAATTACCTGGTTACATACGTAGTTTGTCTTCTCAGGATTTTGTGGTTTGAACTACTATTAAGCGCCTCTGTTTGCTTTAAGTAATTCGTGAGAGATTTTTTTTTATATGAACCTTGTAATTGTGTTGGTACGTGATATGGATTTCACTTGAATTGTAATTGGAAGCTGTTGCTTAGTCTGTCGATGGTTGGCCCGTATGAAATCCTGGCTTCTCCCGTTATCTGCTTTAACGAATTTTCAAACCCTTGAATTTAAATCTATTCTTTGGTCTGTGCTACATGCACTGGTTCTCTACCTTCAGGAACGCGAGGAATTATTTGTTTACAAGAATTTATGAATGGTTAGCGGTGTATTCAATTTGGTCATAACTTGAAAAAAAAATGAAACACAATAGGTATACAGATTAGACCTAACTTCAATTTTCTCTGTTGTTATTTCTTAACTGAGTGTGAGAGGTCTTGGACTGAACCCCTCTATAATTTTGTCCCATTACATTTATAGATGCTCAGTTCCAGTTAATGAAACTGTATAATTGTTTTTCAGTTAGATCTTTACAGTTATTTGGTTGCTAGTCATTTGTCCCTTATTATGACAAGATTTCCATTCCAGATACGTTTGTCTTTGCCTTTTTAAAATAAAAGGATAACCTTGGGTTGTTAACAACAGAAAAACACATGATCCTAACTGTTCAACTACCTTTAACTAAGTAAAAGAAAACAAAAATAAAAGTCCTACCTACTTTCCTGTCGATCAACATAAAGACTCAATAAAAGTAATTTCAACTTTTCTTTGACTTGGTAGAGACTTCACCCGATCATGGTGAGCTAGATGCTCCTGCATCAAAATGGGTTCAAATAAAAAGATATTTAAATGTTTTTTTCAAGATATTTTAGTATATATCATACTTTTTTTTTTCTTTTCTTTTTAATATCGATAATTTTTTCTTTAATGTCAAGCCTCACGATTGCATGAAACACTGAAATACATTCTTTCTATCGTACAAACATTAAAATCAATACACTAACCAATCTAGATAACCTCAATTGACACAAACACTTAAATATATTCAATGTAATGAAATTATTACACAAAGCATGAAGTCAATGTATTAAAATCAATTTTATCCATTGTATAAATGTTTAAGTGAATGCACTATACCAAGAGAAAGGTAGAAAACAACTTAATCCATTGTAAAAACAATGAAATCAATGTTGGTATCAATAGTATAAACACTCAAAACAATGTATCATCAAGTTTTTCCATTGTACATCAAAAGCATTAAGCACACAAGCCTCATCATAGGCTTTTAGATTTCAGATTGCCTCTTTTATCATTTCATAAATCAATGCATTGAGTCATTTTGAATTGCATCGTCATTTAAATCAATGCACTACCAAAGAAGAGAAATCACAAGTGGTGTGGTCAATAACATTTTCACCAAAGATTTAGATGCACACAAAGGCCAAGTGGGGAGCTACACTCATCTACTTTACTATCCTTAATTCTAAAGCGAATATTACCCTTAAACCCTAATCTACCTCCAACCTCTTTATTATACTTTCAATAATATCATCACACCAATCATATTAATGTCTATAATGCATCTAATTAATATTTACATTGGATACAATTCTTTTGTCTCAGACATGATACCAAACCTAATGTCTCTCTATGTGTTTGCATTTCTAGTTCATGTTCACTACTCAAACAACTGCTTGATCTAATGTACTTACAGTTTCAATAACTAGTGTACCTCTTGTTGTAGCGGCTACAACCACCCTCCCAAATTTGCCTATGCTTTGATTTTGGAGCCTTCCTTGCTATTCACATGAGCTTACCTTTGACTGTCATCAAGCATTCATGTTTTTATTGAGAATTATCCATTTCATTTGTACTTGTGTTTGCTTGTTTCTACACTTATCTAATCTTTCAAAGTCACAAGCGAGCCCCCTGACTTGGCCTTACAACAGTTCTCGGCTTGCCTCTAGAAACTGTGCAATCCATGAGGGCAAGCCAACCTTGATGAGTGGAATCATTCAATCCAGACTGGAAGTTTTGCCATAAGCTTAGAAACTGAGTATTCATGGAAGAAAACCCAACATTGAGCCTAGAAATTGTGCAATCCATTACTGAGCTCATAAACTATGTAGTGCATTGAGATGGAAAGTTTCCCAATTCCCTAGAAGTGCACAATCTTTCCCAGGAGTGTGCATGGTGAGTTTCCCGGAAAATAAAAAATCACAAAAGAAAAAAAAAAGAAAAATTAAATCCCTATAAAGTAGGGATTCATCATTAGTTTCCTGAAGGTGGCACAATCCCTATTTTTAGAAATTTCTGCCAAGTGTCACTTTTTCCTTGATTTTAGGCATGCGTGTCATAAACCCTTATCCACCCAAATCTATTTAATAGACTCCTCTAGGGCTCATTTGTACATTTTATCTTGGAGCACTAGAATTCCCAAGGAGATCAAGGAACCTTCGGTGGAGTTTTTGTCACTTTTCCGAGTGAATTTTGCTTTCTTTGTCTTTTGTTGCTTTTTGTCATTTGCTTCTATGAGTGTTGTTTTGATTTTTTCTCTTCATGGTCATTGACATTTTAACTTGTATTAGCTTGTAGAAGTGTTGTTTCAATTTTTCATTTGCATTTCATAAGTGTCACATTGATTTTATTGTTTTTTCACACTAGCGATCGTCGTTTCTGTGACTCTCCTCACTCATTTGTTTTTCCTTCCATTTTTTAATTTTATGCACTTGATTCACATTGATTCATCTATACTTAGGCATACCTACACTCAAAATCACATCATCACTTAGATCTTCTTGTCTCCCACACTTCCACCGAGCAAATCCACACTTTCCTTGGTCAATTTTCACATTGCTTAGTTGGGAATTAAGCAATCCAAAAGCTCAAGATGAGGCTTGGCCTTTGAGACTGCACAGTGCATAGTACAGGCTAGGAAAAATGCACATTGCATAGTTCTAGGACTTAGTCATCTCCTTGTTCACTAAGACTACACAATGCACAATCTCTCTCAGTCACTGCCCAGGCTGGATTGTGCATTGCGTAGTCTCAAGCCTCAAGTTGCACCTTGGCTGCTGGGACTATGCAATTCATAGTTCCCACTACCAGTCTCCGTCACTTGCCTAAGAAAATTGCACAATTTTTCTCACTAGTGCATCGTTTTTCTCCCTAATATTGTTGTGAAGATATATTTGCAAAAGGATCATGTTTTCTTGTCATGAGTGTCTTTTCTATCTCATAGGTACCACAATTTTTGAGCACTTCTCTCTAGCAGTGAATGTTATTGTGGCATCCAAGAGAACTTCTTCAAAAGATACCACTGAAAGCAGTTTCGAAGAAGTAGTTGAGAAAACGCCAATAAACTTGCAAGTATACTTAGACACTCAAATTTATGTAGAAAAGGACTCAAATATTACTTGGAATAAATTAAATGAAGTTTTTTCACTAAAGGAATTCACAACAGATTTAGAGGATCGGAATGTCTATATTAATGTCTAGAGATCAGGGCTATATAAGGTTGCATGCAGATATCGAGCCTTCCCATGTGCAGATGTCATCAGATGGATTGTCTCACATATTGATGTGAAGACCATGACTTTGAGCATTTCCAGTGGACAGAGCCTTGCTACCTTTCTGGTAGCATATTACTAATGTATATATCATTTTCTTGAGCCAAAAACATGCATGGATTCACTCTTTTATGCCACCAATAACTATGTGGTTACGAGGGATGTTATTAAGAGTTGGTTGAAGGAGCCATTAAAGTTTCGACAGACACCCATCAACACATATAAGACAAGGTTTCTCAGGACGACCTATCAATTTTTGATCATCTTAGCTTGTAGAATCCTCAGTTAGCAGAACACAAACCTTTTTGGAAGGGTGGGAAGTCCTTCTGAACCAGGTTGTGAACAATGGGAAGCTACTCAACTGGCTAGATTTGTTGGCTTAATAGTTAAGAATGCATGTGGGTAACTCCCTAAATCCTCCCAATAGTGAGCAAGCAAAATTTGATATGTCTACTTATTTACTGGATGCAATCTGTTCACATAATGCATTCCCTAGTATGAACTTGTCTTGGTCACCTCGAGAACTTGTTGTGCACACCACTGCAAGCTACTCTCAGATTGTAGCCATGAAGGGGTTATGGAGAAGCTAACCGACCACTTCCTCATTCTTCTATATAGGATGATCTTTGAGGAAGAACCATCTTGCATGTCGCCTACAGAAATAGAGGCAATATCAGAGATCATATATTGGGTTGCCTCACTAGATGACACCTTCCTTAGATTTATGCCACTGATAAGTTCATCATGAAATAAGTCTCATATCATCTCGCCATAGGGTTATCAACTAATTTTCACGGGAAGAATAAAACACCTTGGCCAACTCTTCTTATGAAAATTGGATCATACAAGATAAATAATCTAAAATTCACGGATACTAAAGGAAAGATGATAGATAAATTTACATTCAGTACTTGATACTTTAATTTGTACAATCCCTATGGTATTTACAAGAACCACTGTGTGAGAATTTACTTTCAGTGGCTCAATGGGACATTTCATTTGCAAGAGGAGGATCCATGGAGGAATTTCTATAATGCCTTCAAGACTTGTGAGGTAGTCATTTTTGTTGGAACTTCACATGTCACTCCACAAAAGGAAGAAACTCCAGAAGTAGTACCAACAGAAGGGAGTAACCCCATGCAGGATAAAGAAAAGAGAAAGTTTACTCATAGTCCAGGGGGAGAAAGAAGCCACAACATGAAATCATATCTAGCTATTATGAAATCATCTTTAGCAATTGAGGCAATGAGGAAACAAAGAATGTAGAGAGTATAACAAAAGAAGAGATAAGAGCAAGAGAGGAGATTGGAGGAAGAAAATTAGAAGCAAGAACAAGAAGAGAAGCAAAAGTAGGAAGAAGAAGAAAGGCAACATGCATTAGCAACAGAAAAAACAGGGAAACAAGTTGAAGAGAAAGAACAAAACCAACAACCAACAGAGGAGGAGGGCAGACAGATGCAATATTGGGGGCTTTCTTAGAAGATTGAAAATTTGATAGAGATCGATGAAACGAAGGTGGAACTGGAGCCAAGGAATCAGGATGTCGACTTGATGCCTAACACACAACATGTCACTATTGTAGGTTTTAACCCTGTACAGAAATTACCTGCATACGAATTCTAAATCACAGGAAAAATAAAAAAGCGAGAGCATAACACATAAAACACATATACACAGAGATTTCCCACTGGATCTCACAAAACCGAGAACTACCAGCTTTGATTTTTAATTATGTTCCTTTCAATGTTACATACATATTTAATATACCGAAGCATCCAATACCAAGGACCGAAAACCATCGTGTCCAAAAACATGGACCGAAACCATAGGTAGGTTTGCCCAACCTAATTATAGGGTCCAAAAAAAATCTTCTCGGTGCGCTGCCGAACCGCGTCAGGGAAGGGGTACCCGCCCCTCAAACCCCCGGACAGGGGGCTGCCGCCCCCCCTCTAACCCCCTGGTTCACTACGTTGGTTAGTCGTGGAAAGAATATAACACAACCCAACAACTATTTAGTGTCCACCACCTCTAGTAGTAGAGTCAGATTTAGGCGACAAAGGGGAATTTGTTCATCTTGATGATGGTCCGGTTATGGCCATGTACAATCTATCGTACAATGAACTCTAGAAGAAGATTGTACAAGCACATAAGAATAATTTTTTGGATGATCTCGCATCTCCTGCTTTTATGAGAGAAAGGGTAATTGTGGCCGACACTAGGAGAGATACCAAAGCCATTGCCTCAACCAACTTTGCCTTTGTAGGTGCAGCAAAGTCAAACACTCATTGTCTAATGGTTGAGAATAAGAAATTTGAAAAGAACTTGCAGGCTGTTAGGAAAGAGGTTGAAAAACTCCACGCAGCAGCTGAGAATGTAGTTTCCACACAATTTCATTTCGAGGAAATGAAGGCAATGATACTTATGGAAGTATTGGAAATTGGAGAAACCATGCGAGATCTCTATGAGGAGCTCATTACGATGCATAAGGTAGTTGTCTATGTGCTTGACTTGCAAGAACAGTGTAAATAGTTTTTCAAAACTCTCAGAAATGTGCAAGTTGCAATTTCAACTATGCATGAATGGACAATGCGATATAAAGGGGCACCAATTGTTTTGGGTAAGAAAATGAAGCCATAAGTAGAGCTGGAGAAAGCAAGAGTGCGTATGTTGATCTATAACTGGGAAACAACTTGCCTCATTCATTGGTAACATTCAGGCCTTGTATGAATGGATATACAAGAATATGGATTCCTTGGAAAAGACCCATAAGATCCCATCAGTTGGCTTACTCACTAAATCCAAAACCAGGAACCAAGTTAGAAAGGAGATAGAGGAATACTTGGAGTAGTTGAGATAGATTTCCACCAAGGAGGACTTGGAGGTGAATGGACAGAACATGCACAACTACATTGGTGGCCCTCTCTAAGTGTGAAAAATGTTGATCATGCTTCAAAAGGAAGTAGAAACTGGTTCCAAATATTTGTACTTGGATGCCATGGAGGCTATAGTCCACTTCCATCCAAACACTATCACACAATTTGGGGATGCCATCACACAATACCAAACTTGGCACTACTACATGACTGAAAAATATCAAGTGGAAGTTTTTGAGCTAGAGTTTCCCCAAACTCAAGAAACATGGTATTTGTCTTGTTAGGTTGTCAAGTTGTCTCTACCCTATGTTTTCTTATATGGGTATGAGTATAAATTGTAATATTATTTGTAGTTAATTTGTAAGTGGAATTCCAAGTGTCAATATTAGAATGTGAAGGTTCATGATGTAATGTAAAGAGTTATTTTGTAAAGAAGTTGAAGAGTCATGATGGTAGTCCAAAGGTCACAAAGGGGAGTTGAAGAGTCACCCCTTCTTTCTATAAATAGAACCTCATAACTCATGTAACGTGTTATGCTCTTAACCTGCAAGACGATACCCGAATACCAAATATGCGAAGAAATATACCAAGAACATAGAACAATGAGAAATAACAACAAGTATTTTATTATTCAGAAAGTAATGTTCACTTGCCTCTTCAAGGGGGCAACCTCCAATAGAGCTAAGCTCAATTACAAAATAAGACACGATGCTCCTCGAGGGCAGTCTCTATCCTTTATATAGGATTCATACATGCGCTACCATGGGGCAATACCATGGTTCTTATTAATACCATCTATCTAATACCATGACCCATTTGCAACTAACTGTGGTCCCTTCATTAAATGCGGGTTAACCACTTATAATTATTAATATGGGATTTATTGACTCTTTACTTAATTATAACTATGACTCGATCCTATTACATAAATAAGGGGCTTAGTGTTGGACCCTAACATGCCCTCCCCCATAAGAATAGCCTTGTCCTCAAGGCTGAAGTTGCGGAAACTACTAAAGGATAGTAGCTGGTTGCTAGGCTGCATCTTCCAGAGAGGTGTCTTTCCACTTGACAAGGACTTCCTTGATCATGCGGCCACACAGGTGCCACTCTCGTGTGTCAAGGACCTATTCAGGTTGGAGCTAGATTGACCCTTCTTCATCCACTTCAGATAGACTGGTTTGAATTTTTCAATGGTTCCCAATCACTTTCTTGAGGCATGAGACATGAAAGACTGGATGAATTTTTGCAGTGGGTGGCAATGCTAGCTTGTAGGCAACTTCTCCAATGCGCTGAAGTACTTGATACGCTCCGTAAAATTTTGGAGATAATTTATGACCACCCTTGTCTTTGAGTGATGCTTGCTTATATGGTTTCACCATAAAAAATACCTGATCTCCTTCTTGAAATTGGCGTTCTGAGTGATGTTGATCTGCCTGTTGCTTCATGCAGTTTTGGGCTTGATGAAGATTCTCTCTAACGTGGGCCAACATGGTTGTGTGCTTCTGTAGGAGTTGATCCACTGCTTGTACATTCGAGCATCCCTTGATATAAGAAGTAGGAGAAGGAGGGAGTTGAACATAAACTGCTTCATATGGAGTCATTTTGGTGGTGGCATGATAGTTGGTGTTATACAACCATTCAGTTAGAGGTAACCACTATACCTAGATATGTTGCTTTTCTGAAGTGAAACACCTAAGGTAGGTCTCTAGAAATTTGTTGACTACTTCAGTTTGATCATTAGTTTGTGGATGATAGGAAGTAATGAGTTGTAATTGGGTACCTTGTAGCTGGGAGAGTTCCTACCAAAAGTTACTGGTGAAGATTGGGTCACGATCAGACACAATGGAAGTGGGCATGCCATGCAATTTGAAGATCTGATCCATGAAATATTGAGCGACCAAAGTCAGTGTAAAAGGGTGGGGTGGGGTGCAAAAATGAGCATACTTAGAAAGTTTTTCCACAACCACCATGATGACTGACTTGTTTCCTAACTTTGGAAGACCTGTAATGAAATCCATAGAAACCTCCATCCAGATTGAGGCCAGGATGGGCAATGGCTATAATGTGCCTGGGGATTTGACTATTTCTCCTTTGTGGCGTTGATAGATGTCGCATTCAGCTACAAAAGTAAGAATGTCCTTTTTCATGCCTGTCCAGAAAAATGATCTTCGAGTGTGAGCATACGTCTTCTGAGAGCTTGAATGTCCTACAGTGGAATTTGGATCTGCCTGTAGTTGATTAATGAGTTGGGAGAGCCAGGGATGTGAAAACCATTCCTTGTGAGCCTCTTCAATCCATTTTGGAATGGGAAGGGAAATTGCGAGCAGGGTACTTTCCTCCTCAAATTGGTGGGATAACGCATCTGCTACAATATTTTCGTGCCCTTTTTTGTAAATTATCTCATAATTATATCCAAACATTTTGGCGAGCCATTTATTTTGTTGTGGCAAGGATAGGCATTGCTCCAAAAAATATTTAAGGTTTTGATGGTCTGTGCGGATTTGGAAATGTCACCCCAATAAGTATGGTCACTAGGTATCTACTGTATGTAAGATGGCCATCATCTCCTTCTCATTGGTAGATTGTCCCGGATTCTTCCCACTTAGTTGTTGGCTTGTGAAGGCCAAGGGTCGACCTTCCTGCATTAAGACCATCCCAATACCCGTACCAGAAGCATCACATTCAATCAGAAAAGATTTGGTGAAGTCGAGTAATGCTAAGACTGGAGTGTAACACATGGCATGTTTGAGATCTATAAAGGCCTGTTGTGATTCATCATTCTAGAGGAATGAATTTTTCTTGAGGAGTTGAGTGAGGGGCCTAGCAATGCGACCATAATTGCGGGAAAATTTGTAATAGTAGCATGTGAGACCCAAAAATCCTCTTAATCTCTTCAAGGTCTTTGGTTGAGGCTAATCCTGCATTACTTGGATGTTTTTGGGGTCCACCCTGACACCTTCACGCCCCACAATGTGGCCCAAATACTCAACTTCTTCCATTCCAAAAGTGCACTTGGATATCTTGACAAATAATTTATGCTTGTGGAGCACTTGCAAGAGCGTATCTACATGCTGAAGATGTGTGGCCTAGGTGCAACTGTAGATGAGGATGTCATTAAAGAAAACAAGGACAAATTTTCTGAGTTATGGTTTGAGCAGGCAGTTCATAAGGCTCTGAAAAGTGGATGGGGCATTACAAAGACCAAATGGCATGACCAGCAACTCATAATGGCCTTCATGAGTTTGGAAAGAAGTCTTTGGAATGTCTACTTCTTTCATGCGAATTTGGTGATAGCCCGATATAAGGTCGAGCTTAGTAAAGAATTGAGCCCCATTTAGTTCATCCAACAAATCATCGACAACCGGGATGGAAAATTTATCTTTGATCGTAAACTTATTGAGGGCCCTGAATTCTAGACACATATGCCATTCCCCATCTTTCTTGAGCACCATGACCACCGATGATGAATAAGGAATAATGCTGGGATGAATGACGCCTGCTTCCAAGAGTTCCTTGATCATTTTTTCAATTTCATTCTTTTGGGTGAACGGATATCTATATGGGCACACATTTGGTGGTTGGGCCCCTGGGACCAAAGTAATGCTATGATAATGTTCCCCTCTTGAGGGTGGAAGCTCATGAGGCTTGTCAAAGATTGGCAAATGGTTGTTTAAGATTTTTTGCATCTCAGGATGAATATGAAGAGAATTGGATTCGAAGGCCTGGATGGCATTAAATTGGGCTATAACTCCATGGTGGCCCTTTTTTAACAATTTTTCCATCCGATGTGAGCTGATGATAGAGGGAGCTCCTGCCTGGAGTCCGCGGAGGGTATGTGTGTGGTTGTTCTGCTTAAAGCTCATATATAACTCCTGGAAATCCATTGTGATTGGGCCAAGTGTGCGAAGCCATTCAGTACCTAAGGCAATGTCACACCCTCCCATGTGTATGGCAAACATGTGGGTCTTTAACTAATAATCCCCCATTTGAAGTTTGACATTTTCACAGCGGCCTTCACATTTCATTGTCCCCCCATCAACAATTTGGACCTGGAAGTTAGAAAATACTCAGACAAAACAATGCACTACTTTCGCGACTTTTTGATGGATAAATTTATGTGTACTGCCACTATCAATCAAGACAACTACTGGGCGGTTCTTAATAAAACCTCTGATTTTGAGACTTTGGGGAGAAGAAATCCCGGCTAAAGTATGTAATGAGATAATTGGTTCTTCAGGTACATTGTACTACTGGTTTTTCTCTTCTTCCTCCTCTGGTTCCTTTAGTGGTGGGGCTTCCTCCGATGAACTGTGATCAGTAGCATCAATTTGAAAGAATTTGGGCTTCTTGCATTTATGCACGAGGGAGTATTTCTCATCACAATAGTAACACAATCCTTGCTTTCTTCTTTCCGCCAATTCTGCTGGTGCAACCTTTTGAACCTTGAGTGTTTGGGTAGTGCTTTGAGCTTGGGTGTGGTGACCCTTGGCTATGAAGTTTGGGTGATTATATTGGGCTGCTAATGCACATTCTACTTCACTAGATATCCTGCAAGCATCCAGCCATGAGATAGGGTGTTGCAGTCGGACGTATGCCTATATGGCTTCTTTGAGACCACTGACAAAACATTCTAAGTAGAACTGATTAT
The DNA here is from genome assembly GCA_000404065.3 of Pinus taeda. NCBI lineage: Eukaryota > Viridiplantae > Streptophyta > Pinopsida > Pinales > Pinaceae > Pinus > Pinus taeda. The sequence continues at coordinate 13,626 of APFE030908463.1, read as the reverse complement.
GTAGACCTCCTGTGCGAAAGGCTAAGGCTTCAAAGGCTGTAATATATTCGTTCACTGTTCCTGTCTGTTGGAGCTTAGTGAGATGACCCAAAAAGTTAGATTCATGGTCAAATCGATCTGTAAGATCTTTTTTGAATGTCTGCCAAGTCAAGGGCCTACCATAGCAACATTGATGCCATTGCCACCATTGCCATATTTCATTGTCCAAGTACATGCTACCCACACTAAGCTGAGTCGCATCATCCATGATGTGAGTCAGTGTGAAATATTGCTCCATTTGTGCTATCCATGTGGCTAGGTGAGATCCATCAAATTGATACATGTCCAACTTGGGTGGTCACGACTGGAATTGTTGGTGGGTGCCAAAGAGGTGAAGGGACTGGCTCAACTCGCCCTCAATGTTTTCATTGCCAATATGCCTCCACGCGTTCCACCATCTTGCCCTTTGAGAGTGTTTCATTTAAGTTCTTCAGCTACAACAATACATCTTTCAATTGTGATTCAAGGTTGTCAATCCACTCATTGGCCATAGCTTGAGCACTAGTTTGTACCATACATCGATCTGATGTACTTGAAATTTGGTACTACTTGAAATTTTTGGCACTAACAATTGAATGGTACCACTTTGCTTAGCTTGTCAACCTAATTCTTATGGGCTAAGTCTCCAATAAGCGATCAGAGGGGGTTTCAGACATTTTTTTTTAAACTCTAAATGGAGTTTTACTCCTTGCTTAGGAATACTATAGTGGTCGAATTCTAGAAAATTCAATGTTGCCCAAAGTCCTCCAAAAATCATGCCCAGGTATAGGAACCCACACAATTAGTCAGATCTGAATGGAAAATCTGATTATTGTGACGACTACAGAGCCCAAACAACTAGGTCTAGATGGCGGATTTGATGGATCTGATAGATCTGAAAGGCTAATTTGATAGATCTAAATGGTGGAATTGATTGCTGATGCTGTTACAAAACCCCACTTGCGAGATCTGATATGAAAAAGATGATGTGTGATCCAGAGATAGAGAGGGGAACTATGGTCTTGTTGAAGCCCCGAAAATCGGGTCGACAACAAGGGGGATACCCACTCGATCCGGACCTTGGTTGGCATCTCCTTATCCCTTTGGTATAGCGGGTCCGACTGGGGATAATGGGACTAGTTTCCCAATCTAAGGGTGTGTGTGTGTGTGTAGAGTTGAATGATGTTGATCTAAGAGTACTTAAAGCTAATTTAATTCAGATTCTTAAAACTAACTCTATGCTATTGTAATCTAATAAGAAACAACACATCTAATCTATGCTAACCCGGGGTGTAAATCTTTTATTATGCGATCTAAAGGGATTTCAAACAATAACTGGTAATAAAGATCATTCAGCTATCATAAGAATAGAAATCAATTAAGATAAACCACTTTGCATAAGAAGTTAGGCAAAACAATTGTGAACAACATATCGCATAATAAGTTATTCATATATTAGACATAAATAAATGACTCCACCGTACAGAAGTGCCAAATGGTAACTCATACATTCATGCAATAACATATAAACAACTGTTACACAAAAATATCGTCACCTTGATTATTTGCAATCGGTGTAGGTCTATCACCACCTATACCAGCTTCCTAAGCAAGTATCAAACCTCAGCTCTTCAGAGAAAGCTTTAGAAATGAGAGAAAGACATCAAAAAAGCAATGTAACTCTAGTTCCGCACTTTCTCTCACTTTTGCCTGCGGGCCCGCACCTTTTTTTCAGGATATCTGTGTATTTATACGCTATGTATGTAAAGGGGAGGGTGCGTACCCCTGTGAAAGTCGAAAGGCGCAATTTTTATCTTAAAAAACTCATCTTGGGTTAATTCTAGAGTTTTCTAGAAGCATTTGTTACGTGGATTGTTCGCTCCAAGTGGTTCATGCATCCCATCATAGGAGGAACTAATCCCTTGTTGAGAGGAGCTATCCCTTTGAAGGAGTATTATATCCCTTTGAAGGAGGAGCTGGTAACTGATCTCCATTGCACTATAAATTGAGGCATTGGGTTAGTGGCTGAGGAGGTTAGAAGCTGAACTTTTGAGGGTAAATGCTAGTGAAATCAAGACTTCCTATTTGAGCTTAAGAGGAGAGATCACATACCTTTTTGCCTTCATTGGGGAGTGAGTGAAGCTTGTCAAAGTAGAGGAGACTTCTTGTTGGACCCTGGGAGGAGCTTGTACAGCGTCAAGGCAAAGGTTGTAAGGTTCTTCTCCTTTTGAATTAATACAATCAAGCTCATTTTTCTCAACAAGTATCTCATGTTATTTGTTTCATTGACTCCTTGACTTTCATGTTAAATATGTTTTATAATATTGGTTATTCAGGTGCTATTTAATCGTTTGCCTTGCTTGTGTTTGCAGGTTTGCGACAAAGGAGCTTACTTGGATCAAAAGAGCAAAGGCATCTCCAAACTTGCATTGGACATGAGGTAGGCCTTAAACACATTTGTTTGCCATTATTTGTAAAGCACATTTAGAGAAAGATAGTGTCTGGTTGGTGTGTTTTTCATTAGGTCTTCATTAGATTCTAGGAAGGTCTATCTTGTCCACAAGATCGACTCATTCCACATGACATGAAGCTTTCGAAAAGTTCAAGTCATTCAAAGCTTTGGTTGAAAACGAATCAGATCGCAGAGTCAAATGCCTCAGATCTGATCGAGGAGGGGAATTTACCTCAGATGAGTTTTTCGATTTTTGTTAAGAACATGGAATAAGAAGGGAATTCTCTGCTGCAAGGACTCCTTAGCAAAATGGATTAGTGTAAAGGATGAACAGAACGGTTCAACAAATGGCTCATGCTATGCTTGATGAGTCTGGAACTCCCACAACCTTCTGGGGTGAAGCTGCATTTGCCATTGTTACTATTCTCAATAAGACAAACGTCCTGTAAACAGCATTCAGACTCCTCATGAACTTTGGTACGGTAAGACTCCCATGGTAAAATAATTCAAAATTTTTGGAAGCAAATGCTAAATTAAAAGGACTGATGAAAATCTTGGCAAGTTTGAACCTAGAGCAGATGAAGGCATTTTACTTGGCTACTCTCCCCAGAGCAAAGCCTACAAATGTTACAATAAAAGACTTGGTAAAATTGTTGAAAGCATTGATGTAGCAGTTGATGAAGAAGGAAACACTCCTAGGCAAGTAAAATCTGAAGATTTCGAATATGGCAAAGACTATCCGTCAACATCAAATCAAATTCATGACGAAGAAGAAACACATGAGGCACCAGAAGAATAGATAAGGATAGAAGAAAAAACTCCATCCAGATACATTCAGAAGAATCATCCAGAATCTCAAATTTTGGGGCAAAAAGAGGCAGGTGTACAAACAAGAAGAACCATTTCAGAAGCTTCAAGCTATCTAGCATCGCTCTCCTCCACTGAACCACAAAATGTAAGAGAGGCTTGCAAAGATGAATGCTCGGTCAAGGCCATGGAGGAAGAACTCCAGCAGATTGAAAAGAATAACACTTGGGAGTTGGTTCCTAGACCAAAAGATAAGAATGTCATAGGGACAAAATGGATTTTCAAAAATAAGCTGAATGAAAATGGGGATGTGGTTAGAAACAAGGCAAGACTTGTTTGTAAAGGATATGTGCAACAAGAAGGCATAGACTTTGAAGAAACTTTTGCTCCAGTTTCTAGACTTGAGGCTATAAGAATGTTCCTTGCTCTCTCTAGCTTTCAAAAGTTCAAAGTATTTTAGATGGACTTGAAATCTACCTTTCTGAATGGAGACTTAAATGAAGAAGTATATATTGAACAACTAGATGGGTTTATTCTTGGAAATGATCCAAAACTTGTATGCAGACTCAAAAATGCTCTCTATGGCCTTAAATAGGCTCGAAGGGCGTGGTATTATCGGTTGGATAAGTACCTCCATCAATAAGATTTTATAAAAGGATCAACTGATAGCAATCTATATATAAAATTTGACAATGATAAGTTGCTAATACTTGTTGTGTATGTTGAGGATATCATCTTTGGTAGCAATGAAGAATATATGAGTCAAAATTTGCCTTGGTGATGCAGAAAGAGTTTGAAATGTCCATGCTTGGTGAGCTCACACATTTTCTTGGTTTACAAGTCCAATAAAACAAAGATGGCATTTTTCTATCACAAACCAAATATCTCAAGCAGATCTTGAAGAAATATGGGATGGAGGATTCGAAACCAATATGTACCCCTATGGTGACAGGATCCAGCCTCAGCACAAATAATGAATCGGCATCAGTACATCAACCAACCTATAGATCCATGATTGGTAGTCTGCTCTATCTAACAGGTACCCGACCAGACATTATGCATGCAATAGGAATAGTTGGAAGCTTTCAAGCAAATCCAAAGGAAACTCATCTTCAGGAAATTAAGAGAATTTTCAAGTATCTTCAAGGAACTCAAAACTATGGCTTATGGTATCCTAGAGGTACAGATATCACACTTCATGCATACACAGATGCGGATTAGGCACAAAGCGTGGATGACAGGAAAAATACTATTGGTGGTGCATTCTTCATGGGTCCTAGATTAGTATCCTAGTTCAACAAGAAACAAAGCTCTATTGTGTTATCTACGGCTGAAGCAGAATATGTAGCTGCAACATCTTGTTGCACACAACTCCTTTGGATGATGCAAACATTGCAAGATCTTCAAATCACTTGCACTCCACCTATCTCCATTTTTTGTGATAATACAAGTGGAATCAGTATTTCAAAGAATCCTGTCATGCATTCAAAGACTAAGCACATATCGATCAAGTATCATTTTCTCCGAGAACAAGTGCTTGAACAAAAGGTCAAATTGGAGTATGTTCCCTCTAAGGAACAAATTGTTGATATTCTCACCAAACCACTGCCTAGGGAAACCTTTGAATACCTCAGACAAAAGATGGGGGTAGTTGATGCATCATCTTGCTGTTAAATCTTGTCTATTTCGAAGATTGTTGTATGTGAGTTTCATAATGGGTATACACGTACATACGCTGATTTATGTGCATTCAGTCGACTTGAAGAAAAGCAAGGATGAGAAGATTCCGATATGGGTATGTCAGAGACTATCTGGCACAAGTTCAGGGGGAGCATATATTCTTCTAATAATGCATTGTTGGCATTATCGTAGAAGATCTTGGTTCAATTCTCCAATTGGTTTGATGTCAGGAGGAGCAAGTGCAGAAGGAGAGCATGGATACTGATCTATGATTGACAATTGTTGCTGATATTATATCTTATATTTCTTTTGTCGAGGTCATGTAACGGCCTGTCTTGGTTGCCCCACTATGCCTGGGATGGATAATGTAATGAGTGTATTCTATCATTTATCCCCTCTTGGTTGGGAATCGTTTGTATGAATTCTTTGGTGATAGGAAGGTTAGTTATGATTTATAAATTCAAATTTCTTTTGTAGAACATTCTATATGTCAGGGGGAGCTTGGATAACACAGCAGAGCAGAGATTTTAGCATATACTCAGGGGGAGCATAACCCTTTGTCCTTGATGTCAAAGGGGCAGGAAAGACCTTGAGTGACCTTGAGTGACCTTGGGTTGCCATCAAGTCCAAAGGGGGAGATTGTTGGCATTATGACTCAGGTTTATAAGTGTTGTCCTTGATGGCAACTCTCTCAAATAACAGATCACAAGTTCAGGCTCTCAAAATAGTAGGAAATGAGAGATCCACAGGTTCCTGTTCACAAAGCTGTGGACCTCGGCTGGTTCCGCAGGTGCACCATTCAAAGAGTGCGGACATGTTCGTAGGTGTTCCGAACAAAACTTGTGGACCTAAAGTACACGGACTTTCATGCAAAGAGAAACGCACGCACATGGGAAATCTTATGGTTGGTCCATGGTATTTAGTCCGACATTTTTGATCCTATGGTTTTGGTATGTGGTTTTGCATCTAAAGTATTAAACCCAGGTTTTGGGTCCCTAGTATTGGATCTCTATGATTTTGGACCATGGTTTGAGTAAGGCCTAGCCTATAAAAAGGAAAGGAAATCATTTGGTTGGACACAGTTGTGTTGAATATCTTAAGAAGAGCAAGATATGAAAATAATGGTGATCGGTTGGTGAGTTATAGCTGGGTCAAGGAGAAACCTGAGCATTACAAGACAGATCTACTGATGGGTCGAGATCTCTTTGGCGCATCATTAGATCTGTAAATATGATAATCTGGGGTATAATTGAAGTCTGATAAATTGTCTATACCTGGAGGTCCGCAGGCTTGACATAGCACAGGTGTGGACGTCTGTAGGCTAGACACAATGCAGGTGTGGAGGTCTGCAGGCTCAGCACAGCACAGGTGTGAAGGTTCGCAGTATAGACACAGCGCAGGTGCAGAGGTCCACAGGCTCAACACAGCAGAAGTGCGGATACCCGTAAGTTTCTATTAGTGAAGTTGTGGAATTTTCTTGAAATATGTTTTAGCTGTTTTTGTCTATTACTGCAATATTCAGGGTTCTAAACTGGTGTCTGGTTGTTGTGTGACAAGAAGTTATTGAGTCAGTATTTGTATAAGGAAGTTGGTTGATTGCAGATCTATTTGATGTTTGATTGATATTCATGGATCCAGTTTCGAAATTTATGAAACGTGGTCCCTGGAAGAAAAGATAAGGTTGAAGCCTTTAGTAGGTCAGCACCTATGTACTAGTACCTCATCTAGTACAAGAGCTAAGGGGGTTGTAGCTCCCTTCCAAGAGAGTCTAGAGAATGAGAGAAGGTTGTAGCCTTCTGTAGGTTGAAGCCTACGTGCTGGTATAAGATTGCACTAGTACAGAATCATTGTAAAAAGAAGTTTCAAATTGAAAGAAGATAGAGACGTATTATAGTAGATGGTTTTCACCCACATTGGGTTTCCACCTTATATCTTGTGTTCTTTGGTGTGACTGTCTGCTCTATTTTTCCTATTTACTGTTATATGGTTCAGACAAACAGATTAATGATAAACATCTGAAGAATAGATTAAATTATAAGTCTGGAAGGTATACGCAAGATTCATTAGTCAGATCTGCAAATGTTTGTATAAATTGAAAAGGAATTTGATAATACTGATTCACCCCCCCTCTCAGTATTATTTTCAACATGAAGAATCACAAACTCCGGGTGTAAGAAGATCAGTTTGAGAAAGAATGCAGCTAGAAAGGTATATTCCATCTGCTTTCTGTTCAAATTTTGCTTTATATATTACTAATGATGATCCTAGAACTGTGAAGGGAACAGTGGATGTAGAGGATGGAAAACTCTGGAAAGAGACCATGGTTGATGAAATGGCATCTTTGCACAAAAATGAGGCTTGGGATCTAGTGGAGTTGCTGGCTGGAAGAAACCCATTGGTAGCAAATGGGTGTTCAAAAAGAAGACAAATGCAGAAGGAAAAGTGGAGAAATACAAAGCTCAGTTGGTAGCAAAAGGTTATTCCCAAGTGCCGGGAACTGATTTTGGTGATATTTTTTCTCCCATTGCCAAGGTAACTTCTATTAGATTACTTTTATCTGTTGCTGCTGCTTTTGATTTTGAGGTAGAACAAATGGATGTGAAGACAACATTTCTTCATGGGGATCTGGAAGAGGAGATCTACATGAAACAACCTGAAGGCTTTGCGGTGAAGGATAAGAAAGAACTAGTATGCAAGTTAAAGAAGTCGTTGTATGGGTTAAAACAATCACCAAGGATGTGGTATCAGAAATTTGATACATTTATATGAGGACTTGGCTTCACCAGAAGAAAAGCAAATCATTGTGTGTATTTTAAATTAATTGGTGACTGTGTTATTTATCTGGTCTTGTATGTGGATGATATGTTGCTAGTTGGAAATGACAATGAAATTATCCAGGATTTGAAGACCCAATTGTCCTCCAAATTTGACATGAAAGATCTTGGTGCTACAAACTATATTTTGGGCATGGAAATTAAAAGAGAGAGGGAAAATAAGAAGCTCTGGTTAAACCATAGGAGGTATGTCAAGACAATATTGCAGAGGTTTAATATGCAGGACATTAAACCGATGAAGGTTCCTATTCCTATAGGTGTAATGTTATTTGTTGAACAGTGTCCCAAGACACAAGAAAAGGAAGAGGATATGTCTCGTGTTCCATATGCAAGTGTAATCGGTAGCATGATGTATGCAATAGTCTATACTAGGCCAGACATTGCACACGCAGTGGGATTATTGATCAGGTTTATGTCAAAACTAGGAAAGGAGCATTGGACAGTAGTGAAGCGGGTTTTCAGGTATTTGTGTGGCACTAGTGATTATGGTTTGTGCTACCAACGAAGACCAAGATTGGACAGAGTGTTGGATATTCATGGCTTTGTTGATGCAGACTGGGCTGGAGATCTGGATCAAAGAAGATCTACAAGTGGGTATGTGTTTAACGTATTTGGAGGTGCAGTCAGTTGGATGAGTAAGAAATAATTTGTAGTGGCACTGTCAACTATAGAGGTAGAATACATGGAAACCACTCATGCAAGCAACGAAGACGTTTGGTTGTAGAGATTGTGTTCAAGTATGGGGTTAGTACAGGAAGCTATAAGGATAGACTCTGATAGCCAAAGTGAAATTTTCTTGGCAAAGAACCCCGCATATCATTCGAAGTCAAAGTGTTGGGTTGTGTTATATTCTTTCCACATAGTTAACAGGGGGTTTCAGGGGTAGCCGTAACCCCACTTTATGGGGTCCGGGGTAGCGCCGCAGAAAATTTTGGTTTTGGACCCTATGTTAGGTTGGGCGGACCCACCTATCGTTTTGTGCATGATTTTCGCACATGTTTTTTTTGGACGCGATGGTTTTCGGTCCGTGGTATTGGATGCTTTGGCATGTATAAATATGTATTGTAACATTGAAAGGAACATAATGAAAAAATCAAGCTGGTGGTCCCGGTTTTGGGATCCAGTGGGAAATATTTGTGTATATGTGTTTTATGTGTTATGCTCTCGCATTTTTATTTTTCTTGTGATTTATAATTCGTATGAAGGTAATTTCTGTACGGGGTTAGAACCTACATTTGGTATCAGAGCTGTTTTGACTTCAAGGGGATGCCTTTATTGCTGAGGGGTTTCGCTTGGGCCTGTGGTAGACCCTGTTCAGTGGGAGATCTACGAGATCGATTCTGGTGGTGAAAGAAGATGGCGAGCAACGGAAAAATAGAGATTGAGAAGTTCAATGGTCAGAGTTTTGATTTGTGGAAACTCAAGATGGAGGATCTGTTGGTGGATAAAGATCAGTGGATAGCGGTAGATCCAGGTACTAAACCGACGGGAGTGACCGATGAAGAATGGAAGAAGTTGGTTCAGAAGGAAAAGAGCACAATACAATTGTGTGTCTCAGATTCAGTATTGTTGAATGTATCAAGGGAAGCTACGGTGAAGGCTTTATGGGACAAGTTAGGGACTTTGTACCAATCTAAGTCTCTGGTGAATAAATTGTTCCTGCGGAAAAAGCTGTATAACCTGAGG
>APFE030908454.1:3980-104378 GCA_000404065.3 Pinus taeda | reverse complement strand
GAACTCGTTGAATGGTGAGTAGGATGCTTGCATAACCTATGTTTGAATGGTAAATAGGGGCACATGCATGAAGAAGATGGAGGTTCAAATCTTATATGCAAGTACTAGAGAGAAAGAGGTAGGGTGATGTTACATCAAGCCATTTAACTACTTTTGGAACGAATTCAATCCTATACAAAAAAAAATGTATTCTACATCCAACCCTTGATTATGTCAAATTTTAGTGTTAATCATTAATGTTATTTCTTATTATAAAATTCCTCCCACTGAAATTAAATCCATTTCTTCGCTTCTCCAATTGATTATAATTACAATGTGAATCCTAGCTCATTTACCAAATTTATTACCACTATAGCCAATGTTAAAAGGATAATTATAATATCTAAGTTAATTGAATGAATGAAAAAAATATGTTGACATAATAAAATGGCATCAGATAGCCTTTATATTCTATGAACATTACATACCATATATGAAAAAAACTATTTGATATAAAGGTTTAAATGCTAACTCCATGATGCACAATGTGCACGACATAATAAAAATGCAGACATATAATCCTGGTTGTGAGAGGATCAAGTCAAGCCAATGCCCTTAGCTTAAGCTCCATTGGTGGTTATAGATAAATATCATCTTAAGCTTATTTTATGGTGATATAGCACACTAACATCATCTAATAGTCAATAGTCCCAACAACTCTTTTGTTAATGGTTAGATGTTTTCCATAATATTAATCAATATGGGGTACTATAATTCTTCCCAATAAGATAATGGACATGGACATGAAATTAATCATTGAGTTGTATCATGTAGGTATATGTGGGAGAACAATTTTGGACCATTCATTTTCAAAACAAGAGTTGAATAATTAAAAATTGTATGTGCGATGAGTTTTGTATTACTATCTCTAACCATTAAAAATGTAAAAGACACCTTTAGTAGCAGCTTCTAATGCAAAAATCTTTAAATTTTACCATAAATCCCTCTACTCAATAACCTTGACATAATGCTTAGTTTAGTAGAATGATGCCCTAAGAATATGAGTGTTAGGTCCCTCTAATACTAGTGATTCCCCCATTACTATTGTTGAGAGTGCATCTACCACAACATTTTGCTTCCCTTTTTTGTAGATGATTTTAAAGTCATAGCCCAACTTCTTTGTGACCAATTTTTGCTGCTCTTCTCGAGATAATATTTTTTCTAAAAATTATTTAAGACTATCATGATCTGTTTTTACCTTGAAGTGTCTTCCCATTGGTTAGGGTCGCCATTTCTATTATCCAACTAGATTGGATAAACGAAGCAAGGGATGAATGGAAGAATGATGAGGAATTGTGGGCACTCATTCAAAAGATACAACAAGATCCCAGTACATTTGATACATTTAGCTAGAAAAATGATTTTGTATGTAGAGAGGATAGTTATGCACTATGTAAGATTCCCAACTAAACAAATATCTTAAAAGGAATGTGTACACCTCTCTTCCCTTAGGAGGGCACTCAAGATTCTAAAACAATACCATTAGGGTTAAAGAAGGATGTTTTTTTTTTTTTTTTTTTTTTTTTTTTTTTTTATTATTTTTATTTTTTTTTTTTTATTTTATTTTTATTTTTATTTATTTATTTTATTTTAATTTATTTTTTATTTTTTTTTTTTTTTTATTTTATTTTTTTTTTTTTTTTTTTCGGATGGCCTTAAACAGATATTGCAAAGTTGTGGGGATATGTTTGGTTGCAAACAAATAGAAGTTGAAACAATTAAGACCCTAGGACTATTACAACCCTTATCCATTCCAAGCCAATGTTGGGAGGAGGTTTCAAAGGATTTTATCATAGGTTTACCCAAGTCTGAAGGAAAGAGTGTTATAATGGTGGTAGTTGACAGACTTACCAAGTATGCACACTTTTGTGCATTGTCTCATCCATTTAAAGAAAGTATAGTTTCTACTCCATTTATGGAGATAATCTAAAAGGTACATGGAAACCCAAAGATTATTGTAAGCGACAGAGATCCCATTTTCACTGGAAATTTTTAGAAAAAATTATTTTCTTGTCTTGGTACTCAATTATCTCATAGATCATCTTATCATCCTCAATCTGATGGGCAAACTGAGATAGTAAACAAATGTTTGGAAGGATATGTTCGTTGCTTTGTATCTGATAAACAGACACAATGGGTCAAATGGTTGCCTCTGGCTGAATGGTGGTATAACACTTCCTTCCATACAGCAACAAAAAATGACCCCATTTATATGGCACTTTATGGGTATCAACCACCATCCATAACATCATATTTAAGAGAAAATTCTAAGGTTCAGGCAGTGGAACATCACATTGAACATCAACAACAAGTCCTCAAACTCTTAAAGGATAACCTCGTGTTGGTGCAAAATAGAATGAAATAACAGGCATATCAACATCGCAGTGAAAGAAGTTTTGATGTAGGTGATTGGGTTTTCCTACGACTACAACCATATAAGCAAATGTCCCTCAATCAAGTTAAGAAGGACAATAAATTATCACCAAAGTATTACGGTCCGTACAAGGTGTTGCAAAAGATTGGTACTATGGCATACAAATTGGAGCTTCCTCTAGCTTCTCGATTGCACCTAGTTTTCCATGTTTCATATTTAAAGAAGATTATAGGCGACAAGATCCAAGTTCAAACAATATTGCCAGAACTTGATGAGGAAGGAAAAATTATATTGGAACCGGAAGCAATCATAGAAATGAGAACTCGACAGCTACAAAATCGACCAATTTCAGAGTATCTTACCAAGTGGAAGAACTTATCCGTTGAAGATTCCACGTGGGAGGATGAGAAGTTTATGCAAAAGTATCCAAAACTACTCAAGCATTGAGGACAACACTTTTTGAAGACGAGGGGCATGTTGGGTCCCTATAATACTAGTGATTAACCCATTACTATTGTAGTTATACCCCTTTTAATATTGTTGTGCCCCTATTGCCCCCATATTGTTATTACTGTGCCCCATAGAATCCCTCTATTGTTATTTTTGTGGCTTTACATTATTATTGTTAGGTCGACTGGTTTATATTGTGACTCCTTAGACTCCTATATATAGAAAGGAGGTTTTGTCATTTGTATCATCCAAGAATTGTTCATTTATGTAATGTAAAGGAGGTTGCCCCCTCGAAGAGGTTAAATTCTAAGGCGTTGATCTATCATTTCTATCTTTTCTTGAGCTGGTTTCATAGCAGCTAACCACTCTATGGTGAAACTAACCAGCTCATTGGGTCTAGAGGAATTGAAGCTATACCTCGATGAGTCCTCCTCGACCCGATGACATGCCCCATGCATCCAATTGAACTGAACTCTCATGCAGTGATCCTTCACAATGCAATGTGGGTCATACAGGTTGAATCTTCAAAGGTCGAACAAGTACTTCTTCATCTGTTCAGCTTTGACATCTGCTTGCTTGATGCTCTTGATCTCACATAACCCAATCTGCAACAAAATAGTGGGCCAAGGTGCCTTCTTCCTCCACTGCAACCTAGTTTTTAATCATGCCGAGATATGATACGCTACTTCCTGCATGACAAACACGTCCAAAAAAAACTTTGGCAGAACATGCAGAGGCTTCTCCACAATAAACACTCCTATGAACGTGTCATCTGGTGAGGCATACCAATCCGCAATGCCTAACAATGCCTTCATTGCTTCTTATGACATGAAGGGTGGATCCTATTTGAATATCATCCTATACACTAGGGTAACAAGAAGGTCAAATAGTCATGTGATCACTCCTATGAAGCTGCATTGGGGCAATAACTTGAAATATGTGCTCACAACAGTCTCCACCGGTGACCATGACTACTCAAAGCCTAAGAACTTATGTCGGGCACATACTACATCTAGAATGTAGGTGGACATGTAAATCTTTGCATGCATGCCTTTGGGTGGCTTTCAAGTCTTAGTGACTTGCTCCTTCTATTGATGAGACAATATCCCAAACCAGTTGCATGGTCTTCCTCATCTACCAAGGTGGTCCAGCGTGACCACCCAACTCTAAGGGAAGGTCTCAGTGCTCACTTATCCACTCAGTTGACATGTGAATATGACCAATTATTGATATTCCTTCCTCAATATCTTCGTCTTATAGATCCGATTATGGGTCATCTTCAAACGAGTTGGCTCCTTTACCCAGTCCTTCAGAATGTCTCTAGAGTGGCCTTTGTTGTTGGACAAGCTGAATGGAGGATTCATGAAAATCATGGGCTCGTTCATTTGATACATCTCATTGTAGTCTCGTGCCCAGAAGTTTGCAAGTTTCATTCCATTGACACTACTCAAGGTCATCGTCTCGGGGTCAGTGTGAGAGACAATCCAGTGAATCATATATGCACATGGGAACACAGGGTATCTCCATGCAATTCAGTACAGGCCAGACTTATCTATGTTCACATACACCTTACAGTCTTCAAAGTCTTCCCCAAAAGTACCTACGAATGTTTCATTCACTTCTTTCCACTTTAGTTTGATGTCATTGTCTAGATACAACTTCGTATCTTTGTAGATCGGCATGCTAGAGGACACATGTTCAAGTATTGTTCTAGTTGCAACAACATTAATGTCTTAGGATCTTGTTCTATTGGAATCCATTGAGACAGATGAACACTTGAAGGTTATGGGAACAAGGAGCATGCATGGCAAGAAATATGTCAGTGAAAACAAAGCAAATTTGCGGAAGGACAAATCACATACGTGGGGAGCTGATGAGCGATATTGTGCAAATTTCACTAGGATGCAGAGTGACTCACTACTAGAACTGTGCAAAAGGTTGTCTAGACTAACTAGGAGGCTAGACTAGTTACTGGATTTGCAAAATGCACAATCCAGTTTGGAAGTTGGCTGCTGGGATTGTGGAATGCGTGATTCCAACTGGGAAAGACTATTTGCCTAGGGACATATTTCCACAAATGTTTGGGCCAAGCAGCCACTGACCTCCAGAAATGCACAATTTAGTCTAGGAGGCCATTTTTGGGCTAGAATGCACAAATATGGAGAGGAAGGTGAGCCTTCCTTCTCCATATTGTGCAATGTAGCCTTGGTGAAGGCAAAGACCGAGCCAATATTAGCCCGACTTGCTAAAGGGAAATTAAAATCAAGTAAGTCAATGAAATACATGGCAACACTAAGTGACAGTAGAAGTGATAAATAGTGCATGCAAAACTTGATTGGAAGATTGAGCAAACAAATCCATGTGCATGTCGGTGAGGTCATTCGCTGGTTGGGCGAACGTCCATGCAAAAGATTTTCACACATACGACAACAATGAGAAAGAAACAAATATTGAAATAGAGCTAGGACAAGCTACATTATATGTAAGCGATAGCAAACATTCAAAGAAATCAAACAAACAACTCTCACACAAGCGAATACACAAAAAGTGACAAAAATGTTGAAAAGGACAAGTTGAGGCCACTTAGCTGTGAATAGTTGAGCTTGATGTATTGAAGAGTCCTGGATGTGTTTTGGGATGTCAGAGCTCAAAGATTGATGTGAATGAATGAGCTGTGATGCATTGAATAAATAATTTTGGTCTCAAGATGCGCATGCCACAAATCTAGGAAAAAAACACTTGGAGGGAAAGTTCTAAAACAACTTTGCATGTAACCCCCAGATGCTAAAAATAGATCCATGAATCATGGGATGCCTTTTCCATGTTGTCTCTTGCTATTCCAAGAAGGTCAATTCATGCATGCATGCAAGTCAATTTTTCTCCGTCCTAGGTGGAACTAGTCAACCAGACTATCCATGAATGCCAATGCTCATCTGCTTGGGAAAAATATGCATTCCTGACGGTAAGCTAGGCTGATTGCCCAAGGGGATTGTGAAATTTTTGGGCACAACAAATGACTACTTCCCATATTTGGGCAAATCCTTGGCTGAACTTCCTATTGATGGGAAAAAATGTGCAAATCCTGCTAGAAATGTTGGCTAGCAGGATTGCACAATCTTGGAGACAAATAGACTATCAGAGAGGATTACACAATTCCTAGAGGGAAAGGCTATTTTTCCTCCTGGAATGTGCAATTTTCAAGGGGAAGTTACTTAGCTTGCAACTAGACCAGGACTCGGTAAGCAGCCTGTGAGGGGAATGGATCGAATGTGATCGACGGGTTGTCTTTATGCGAGGAAAACACTAAAGCTTGAGTACTTCATGAAGCAAGACAAAGTACAGTGTAAGGTTGGTAGGGGAGGCTCCAAAACAGGCTAAGGAAAAAATTTTGGGTGTGGTTGTAGCTGCTACAACAGGTAGAGATATTTGAAACACAATATATTCTATTTCTATAATCAATTAAAATTAACATTAAAATTAGTTTAAAAAAAACATATACCATAATGTTTTAAAAGAAGATACTAAATGCATTGTTGAAACTCTAGATTTTGTGACCTTTATCAATTTCCTATCTAAAGAATGGATTGGTCCAATTAAACTAGCACGGTTGTAATAGATTAGTCAGCAAGAAACAAAGTCATGCCTCTCATGTATCATTGTGTGTTGATAATCTCAATAATCAATACAATCTCATGGAGGTAGTGAAATCAATGCGAAGATGTCATATTCCGAGTCGACTCTGCTAATACATTTCTAGGAAATCAACCCATAGAACCTTACCTTGATGTTGCATTGTGTCACTGAATACTTTTAAAAAAATCATTAATTTTTAAAAGTATTTTATATTTTTTATTACAAAATTATAAATTAATGATGGGCATTTACAAACAAGAAAACGAGTATTTAAAAATTAGTGCGTTAAATTTGGGAAAGGAAAAACACAATTCATATATCATTATTATATTATTAGATAAATTAAAACATAACATTTTAATTAATATATAAATAAATAAGTCCATTGGGGTAGCTCAAGTGGCGATGGCTATGGAATGAAGTCTCACTGAACCGGGATCTGGGTTTGAATCTTGTGCTACCCTCCCCCTGTAGCGGGTGAATAATGGACATGTAAACTAGAGAATCAGAGAGTGCTACCAAGCTTATAATTATATATAATATATATTATATATATGATTATAATATATATATATAAATATATATATATATATTATATATATATATATAATTATAAAGATAGATAGATAGATAGATAGATATACAATACATATACATATACATATAACATAATCTTTAGTTTTACTAGTTAAATTTTTTTCTTAGCAATTGCTTTTGTTTTCCCCTAACAAGAAAGTTTTTTAGATGCTATTTTAAGAACTTGTTTTTTGGCATTTAAAGCTTGTTCCATATTTAAGGCTGATATTTCTTTATCTACCCAAATAGTGGAAAAAGCCACATTTGAGGGAAGGGTGTTAGTATAAACCTTAGTTAACACATGATCTCCTTGTTTTCAATATCCCTTTGAGAATAGAATGGAATCATTGGTCGAAATCTTCAATTGATTCAGTAAAATTCTTTTTAATATTTGACATTTCCACAATTAAGAATGATTTTATTTTATCTTCACCAAATGTTTTGATAAATTGCTTCTCAAAAAGATCCCAACTAGCAATTGAACCACCATAACATTTGTTGAAGTTGTTGAATCTACAAGACAATTGTGGACATTTTAATTGCAAATTTAAAAAGTCAAGAGAAATCAAGTTTTCACAATGTTAAATTCTTCTCATTGCCTAAGGGAAAGTCATATTCTTTAGGGCTAGATAGAAGGCATGAAAACTAGTCAACAATTTATTGGGTGGATTCTTTGTTACTTTTAGGAATCCTACAACAAATTTCCATAAGATTTGAAGTAAAATACCCATAGTTTCATTTCAATTCCTATGTATTGTATCAAATTCACTATAAATGTCTTCATAATTATACTTTTTCTTGAGCAATGACAGAGTATTCCATGAATTATTTCCAACTATGAGCTGATTTCGATAGTAATGAGTTATGTTTCTAATGTGTGGGTAATCAATTGACATATTCCATTTTCCTAAACAAATTTTAAATTCTAATATGTAACATCATAATTGATTAATATTCCTAAATGCAAAGATTGGTTTGTCTTTAGTTGATGGGTCAAAATTAGCTTGGCCAATAGCATGTGTTACACTTACTGAGACATACAATTAGATAAAATTGTATCTTTGTAGCCATTATTGGGTTGGGGCTTTACTAATTATGGTCGGGGTCAACCATTTATAGTTTTAAAAACTAAATAATTAAATGTATCTAATCTAAGATGAAAATGCATTTTTCCAGATCTCACTAAAACAAAAGGAAAACATAGAACCATACATGTTCCTATCAATGGCCCGTTGATTTAGATTCTTAAGAGTAAATACAAGAATATGAGTATCTAACAATAATCCTTGAATAACATAGCATTTAAAAAACCATCCATAGACCTATTTTCACATATTTTGACAAACATTTTTAGAGGATCTCTCAACACATGCAACATATACAACAAAGAATTGATCTTCATGTTAAATTGCTTCTAGTTTCAGGGATAACATAAATTATTTAACGCACTCCTCAGTAGTGATAAGTTCATCTAGATTAAACTAAAAATTAGGGGAAATATAGGACATATGTATGTACTTACAATTATCTACAAAAAATATACAAATTATTGTTGATGTGCAGTAACCTCAATTTGATGGAATAAAGATAAGTGAATATGGTGGGATGAGGGTTTCATTCAAACATAATATTTAAGAGAAAATATTATGCATGTTTGAATGTCAATGGAATCTGGTTCTAGCTAGCCACATAAGATATTTTTGAAGAAACTATTAAACTAAAAGTATAATGAAAATTGTTTTGTTTCATATTTCAGCATAAAATAAGAACATAAACAAGAAACAATTCATAATATTTGTATGACAGTAAAAATACAATGCAACATATCTTAATAAATGTTAACAAAATATCACAAGATTCAATCATAGTTGAATATGAATAATGTTAGGAAATGAATACCACATGCATATATTAACTAATTAAAATGATGACAAGACATAAGACACATGACTCATAAAAATATTCAATGCTAAATTTTGTCTTCAGAAAATTTGACTCTCAAAAATTGATTATAGATTACAGGCCTTCAGTTTCAAAACTCATCAACTCTTACGCCAATGTAAGAGACCATATAAATACTAAAATAATTGCAAAATCTTCAAGATTTTCTTTAGTGAGTGATGATGCTAAAAATGAAATAATGTCATTATTTAAGGATAATTTCCCAGAAAAAATGGAAAACTCTTTCAAACATCCTCTTCGTCTTCAGAGTCCTTATATTCAATGGTGAGTTGATGAAGAGAATTTATTTGGATAAAGATTACCCAATCTGTATACACTTGAGAAATTGTAGAAAAGCGAATCAAATGGAAATGAATATTGTTGACCTAGCACATTTACATTAGATTCTAAATGAACGTTTTCTATCTACTATACTTAACATCAAAATTTGAAATTAGTTTGATCTATTCAAAAGGAAATTGCATAAACTTTTGGAAAGTTTGTTGCACCCAAATTTTGGTTTTAGGCTTCTCTCTCATATCTTATATTGTGCAATATTTTTTCTATTTTTGATTCATAGAACCCGAGACTACCTCCCTTATTGGTTTGGACCTCGGAAGATCAAATTATTCATTGAAGTCAATCCCAATCTCCCATACCTTGATGCAAAGTTCAATGGAGTTCTTGGTCCACACATGGATTTACTTCGCTTTTGTTTCTAAGTGGTTTAATGAAGAACACCTTATTATCTTATCCTCATTAGTGGTTTTAGGAATATGTTGAGGTTGTAACTTATTTTCCCATTGGAGAATTTATGAAAAAAGGCATTAACACCTCTATCTTCTTCAACCAAAGATTCAACACCTTCATTGATTCACAATCTCGTGATAAGGAATATAAATTTTATCCATTCTTTTGTAGAATATAGCTTGGTATTTTTTCAGTATCTGGTTAACCTACACTACTTGTTCTTTGAGTACATTTAGACTTTGTTTAGCATCATTGTCATGTTTCACTTGAGACTGTAGAGTTCCAATTTTTTCTTTTATTGTTGCATTCATAACATCAATTTTTCTTTCATCTTCTTCTTTCAACACCTGATTTTCTTACTCATGTTCCTTTCCCATTTGCTCAATATGCTAGGAATGATTGTTCTCTAATTTGTTCAACTTAATTTCATACTAACTTTGTAAGTTCGATCTTTCAATAGGAAAACCTTCAACTAGAGTCGCAAAATGAGATTTCCAACTCTCTTCACTAAATTCTCTTCTCTTTCTGATTTGCAATTCTAACTCTTTAATTCTTTGCAGCTTACCTTTATAAGTTGCTCCAAGTTCATTGACATGATACTGCTAACTATTAAAAAATTCTCCAAGGGCATGTGAAGTTTATTCATCTTTTTGTCTCACATCTCCAGTTGGCTTCTAGTTATGTTCAAACATTGTTTGAAGTGTGTTAATTTTCCTATTCTTATCCCATCTTACAATGGATTTTGTTTTTGTATGGAAATAATATTCAGTGAAAGATGGAACAATTTTAGATACTAGTTCCATCTGAGTGACATGCTTGAAAGGAAATGAAGTTAGAGGAATTTTTGTGTAGATGGGAGTCATGGAAATTGGGGGGGATGTTTCTGGTACTCAAAGGTGACTGGTTTTAGTGTGTTGTTTAATTGACTGTTTCTTTATCAACACTCTCTGTAACTATTGAATAAACTGTTTCTTGTTCATAATTTTTATCAATCTCCATATCTAAATTTTTTCAACGTATTTTTTGCACTGTAAGTCTTCTTGGGTGGTTTCTTCATGAGGGTCAAGGAAAATAATGTCTTTGGGGAAGACATTCTTCTTGGTTACTTACTCCTCTCCTTCGTGTTACTGGTCCTTAAGCTCTATTATTATCATGCTTTCTTTAATTATCTAACCTTGTTGTTGTTGTTCTTTAACATTAACATCTTTGCTAGTGTGAAGAATCATTGAATGTTGGACCGTAACAGAATCATTAGGCATATTTTCAATTTTAATTTTTTGAAATTGCTTAGAAGAAGATGATAGTTGTAAAAGTAGCTGAGTATAATTAACTTTTAGACATTCAAAAGATTTCAAATCTTCAATTATAGTAGAAGACAAAACACTTTTTGGTTTAAGAAAATCTTCATAATTGTTTTCTCTAAATTCCTAAAGTTGTTCCATATCCTCAGCACTCATTACTTTTCTTCTTTCAATCACATGATCAAAACTATCAATGTTTATGAAAATGTCATCAAAAGGAGGCTTTCGACAAGTAAATGTTGTTATATAGATTACAACCTTATAATGATCATTTATTATTCCACTAGGGTCATAACAAAATTGGGTAATGAGTGAAACCAAATATTTTTAAGTTCTTCATCTTCCTTGAATGTGTGACCTATGTCCTTCATTTTTTTTCTTCTAAAGCTAATTGGAAAATTTGGCCCAATCTTCTTTTGAATTTTACTCATATTTCGTGCTTTACCATTTAATGTTGTTTGATTTTCTACTTTTCTAGGAGAAATTATTTTAGGAATATACCTTGGAAATATGTGTGGACCAACCTCACTCCAATATATTTTGATATAGAAAAATAAATCTTCAATGAACCAGTCTCATATTTGATCAAGTGCCTCTTTCAACTCGTATAATCCTTGGAGAAGCACTGCCAAAAATGACTTCATGTAGAGGGATCATTACATAATTTCAAATGTCATAAAAATGAAATTTATAATTAGTTCCTTATAACACTGAAGCATAATTTCGAATCAGAAAATAATCGTCAATGGGATAATTCCACTTCAAGAGAGGAAAGGGGGTGGAGGCAATAATAATGTCAAGGAGATAAGTAGACAAAGAAAATGTGTTTTTTGCACGAAAGGCATGGAACTGCCAGATTCAAAGTATGTTTCATGTTTTGAGACATAATATTATCGCAATTTAAATGTTTTGAGTCATGGTGGATACTGTGAATCAACGAAAACCACTGAGTTTTACAATGCTCGAGGTCCTTTTACCCATATAATATTGACAAAATTTTGATGATGAACCTAAAAGGAATTTTGAAAACAACAATAGGGAAGTAATTAGATCATTTGAGTTTCAAGCCCTCTTTCCCTTCCTGCATCCAATCTTCAACCAATTTACCATAATTCTTGCCACTTTTTTTAAAAATTGTGTTGTTGAAATTATCAAGAAACTTAGAAGTAATGAAGGGGTTAGGAGAATTAAGCTTACAAATTGTTTAAAGTGTGTCTAACCTCGAGGATGCTATCAAAATTCTATTGGAATTTGTAATTTTTCATGTACGAATGTCAATATGACCCAAAATCCATTATATCAAGTCATAATAAGGAAATATTTTAGCCCTAGTAGCAAGCATGTATAATTGTGTCCTTATAGTGTTATTGTACAGTGTATTGACCAGTAAAACATGATGAAATTAGTGACCAGGTGACTAAAAATGTTAGTCACCACAAATTTTCCAAGTGAAATACTACATAACATGAGCAATCTTAAGTGACCCAAATAAAAACGACTAACATAAATGATTAATTTAGTCTCGAGTTAAAATGTATGACTAAATAATAAGTAATGCAACTAAAAATGACTAATTTGAATGGCTAATTTACTTTAGGAACAAAAATACGACTACTTAAAAAATACTAGGATAATAGAAATTTGTCATTTATGTTAGTCATTTCAATTGTGTCACTTCAACAATCTGAACTTACAAGTGATAGGGGATTCAAAGGCTATTATAAATTAGTTTAAAGGTTATACTTCCTTGAACATTTCTTTATTGGATCAATAGGTGATTAGATTTATGAAGTTGATTAGAACCTTCAAGTTTATATCCTTCGACCACATTCACAAGGAATTAAATTCAAATGATTACGACTAAGTCAAATACATTATTAAGAATATCTGCAAAGAGAAGAATACATTATGGAGAATAGTAAAACAAACCATCTTCCTCAATATTAAATTAACACCTAATTTAACATTGCAAAAAAAAAAAAAAAAAACAACAACAACAACAACACCACCTATAAATATTTTTGTACTTTCTTTACTCTTGAATAATTATGAAAAATTTAAAATAAATATATAAATTTATCTATAACTTTTTCCCTGCATTAATTGTGATGACCATTGTTGACTCCTAAAAACCCAAAAAAAACGTCTTCTAAACATTCCTTTACCCCAAATAAGCATAAAATTGAACAGCTAAAGTTGCTAATCAACTATCAATGAAAGAGTAATACCTTAGTTTTCAAAAGTAATACCTTAGCTATGTGGAAAATTTAAAAATTACTCTTTATATTCCTCAAGCATCAAACCAAAGATCCCTTTACCTGAAGTGCCCATAAAAGTGAACCAATAAAGTTTCTAATCAACTATCAATTCAAGAGTACTACATCCTTAATTGTGTGGAAAATTTGAAAATTACTCTTTATCTTCTTCATGCACAAAACCAAAGAGAAATTCCCTACTTTGAAGATATATAAATTTACTTTTCTGCAAAGAAAATATATTCCTAAACTACATTCGAGATTGTGGTGTGTATATTCATATTTTATCGCATTTGTTCTTATCTCTAATTCACTAAGATGGCACACAAGAGGACTTCATTTGTAGAGGAATTGTTATTATAGACCAATAATGTTCCATAATTTTTCTGGTTCTAGTTGTAGGGCTCAAGCATCTTGGTCCTAACAATAACAGCTCAAGAAAGACGAACAAGTGAAAAACAGATTCCATTTTAGCCATACCATCAATGACGGTTTTGATAGATGCCCAACTTATAACAATGAGTTACATTTTGTTGCCAAGTGTTGTAAGCAATGAAATGATTATATTCAAACCTACTATGACATGTTGCATTCACATGGTTATCTAAGCATTGAGAATCATACTTTCTTCACACTTTGTTTGATCCTCTCCTTAAATTATCACCTCAAATGAAGGCTTCAATTATGTATGTGAGGTGTGAGATTGATATCCTTCTACTAAATACAAAACACATATTTCAAATCCTAGTTAGATTTATATTTTCCCTCATTTTTCTCATTTCCTTTTGTTATATGTATGTGTGGAGATGCAAATATCTAATTTTATTTTATAGGAGGATCATGACATTGTAGGTGAGTAAGGAGGCCTAACCTTTTGATTTGTTTTCATATTATTTCATCACTTTTGGAATATGTTGGCATTATGATACAAGTTTTTTCCTCGATGGCAACTCACACAAATGATGGATCATAGTGCAACAGGTCAGTAGCATATAATTGATGATTAGACTACAAAGAATGAAGAAAGAAAAGTATATATGCAGGTTTACTATATACCAAGTCACATATATACGCAGGTTCGCTATATACCAGGTAGTGTATACATGTAGGTTCACTATATAGAAAGGCACGTATATCGTACACACACACTTTCATGCAAGCAAAGGCACGTACATTTTGGAAAAACAAGTTTTGGGTCCATGGTATTTCGTCCAAAGTGTTAAACCTAGGTATTGGGACCATGGTATTGATTCTCTATGGCTTTGGACCATGGTATTGTGTAAAGGCCTAAGACTATAAAAGGAGGAGAAGGTCATTAGGAAAAGGCATGAAGTATGTCGTGAATATCTGATGAAGCATGAGATCCAGTATGTAGGTTATGGGTTCATGATGCCTTGCTTGATCTAAGCTAAGGAGGAATCTCAGCGGTTGATGGAGAACAAGATCTAAGGATAGATTGGGATCTAATGGCTTGGAATGAATCATCTCTATATTGTTTGATATTTTTTAGTCTAGATCTATATACTAATGCATGTAATGTTCTGTAAATATTATGATCTAGATATAACTCAAGTTTGGAATAGCTACAAATCATGACTGATTATTTACAGATGTATACACTAGTTGACTATGATAAAAGCGTGTACATATGCAGGTTAGATACATCTATGTAGCGTATACCATATGAGCTATGATTTTTTAAAATAAAAGTGGTTCTAGTTGTTGATGAGTTCTAATGACTATTTAGTGGTGTCAGTATTTTGCATATTCAGTTTGGTTGATTATGTTTAGCTTCAATGTTGATGGATAAATGGATCAGGATCAGAATGACTTATCTTTATGTGATCTGATGGACTAGATCTGGTTGCTGACATACGTATTATCCGTGTATATGTAATGATCTAGGTATGTCTAAAGTAAAGAAGTGCAACGAAGTTATAAGTAATTGATGACATATACGCTAGTTCTCTTTAGTGAAGTTGTGTATACATGTTGGTTTGACACTTCCAAGTAGTGTATGCATTCTAATGCATGATTTTTGATGATACAGTTGGTTCTGAATATTGTTGTAGAGTTTTGTGTTTTGATGACTACATTTTGTGGACATGGTTTCAGTGATTCAGTATTGGGTGATTGAGAGATTGATGATGCTAGTATTGATTGATTGTGTGTTTTAATGATATTAATGGGCCCAGTATGAAAATTGGATGAAACATGGCTTTCAGATTATGATGCTGTGCTTCAGAAGTATCAAGTCTGAAAATTTATGAAACGTGGTACCTGGAGGAAGAAAGAGAGGGTTGTAGCCTTTTATAAGCTGGCACCTACGTACTAGTACATCAGCTAGTACAAGAGCTAAGGGGTTGTAGCTCCCTTCTAGGAGAAACTGGAGAACGAGAGGAGGTTGTAACCTTCTACATGTAGAAGCCCGCGTATTGGTATAAGGTTGCACTAGTACAATTGTAAAAAGAATTTTTTTATTAAAAGAAGATAGAGATGAATTGCAGTAGGTGGTTTTCACCCACATTGGGTTTCCACCTTACATCATGGTGTTCATGTGTGCTTCTTGTGTGTGATGATCTATTCTGTTTTACTGCACCTGTTTACTGTTCATATGGCTAATAAAATTCTGATGCACTAACTAAAGATCAACATTTAATGGATTAACTAAATCATAATTTTACTGGACATATGCTAGTTGCATTAGACTCAATTGCATGTACACGCAGGTTCCCTTAACTGAAGTAGCGTATATGAATCTGAGTATGGAGATGAAAAAGTGATTGATTTGATAATACTGATTCACCCTCCCTCTCAGTATTATTTTCAACAATTGGTATCAGAGCATGTCCTTTGGTAGAAGCTTGATCGCTTGAAGGAGATTCGTAGAACAGTGGGAAAGAAGCTAAAGAAGAAAGTGCCTCAGAACAAGAAGACATCTC
Organism: Pinus taeda; assembly: GCA_000404065.3. Classification (NCBI taxonomy): domain Eukaryota; kingdom Viridiplantae; phylum Streptophyta; class Pinopsida; order Pinales; family Pinaceae; genus Pinus; species Pinus taeda. Next base: position 88,117 of record APFE030908454.1, on the reverse strand, counting down.
AAAGGAACTATGACAGTGGAAGAATCAATTGGGCAATATGTGGAAGAAACAATTCAGATTCAGAATCACTTCAGAATGAAGGTGAAGAGGAAGAAGAGCTATCAGGTATGAGCTTGTTATTTTCTGGTGATACATTTCTCCATCCACTTGAAGATGATGAAAGTGATAGCCAAACAACTGAATTTGCTATTATGGGTGAGAAACAAAGATATCAAATAGAGACAGAATTTAAAAGGCTTACAGACAAAATTAGAGACCAACAAGATCTATTGCACAAAAGGGAATGAGTCTCCAAAGAAGAAGTTACCAAACTAGAAGCTCAACTAGAGGAAGGAAACAGGGTAAGGAAGCTATTCAAGGAAAAGGAAGATCAATGTCAAAAGTTGCAGGATGAAGTAACATCATTAAGAAATGAAGTAAATTAAAGGAGCACAACAATCAAGAAACTCAGAGAAAGATCTAGTTACTATGAAAGGCTTGAAGCTACGATCCTCTCGCCAAAAGAAGATCTTGAAGAATCAAATAAGCATAATAAAGAACTACACCAAGCTCTTGAAAAAAAATAAAACAAAGTTCTTGAATTAAGACATCAGTTGGAAATCATGAAGAAGCAGTATCGTGGAAAGGAGGAGCAACATCAAGTTGAGGTAAATATTCTAAAAGATAACTTAGAAGAAAATGATAAGCTCTTACGATTTCAAGATAGTACTAAGATCTTGGATGATATTCTTAGTAGTCAAAGGTCTCCTGCTATCAAAATTGGTCTTGGTTTTCATGAATCTATTGAAGGTGAATCTAGTTCACAAAATAAGACAAGGAACTCTAATGCACAATCTGAAATACTCAACGACGAGATGGGACGTCAATCCCATCAAATACCAAGGAAAGAAATTCTTCAAAGAAAATCTTTTACTCCTTTGATGAATAATGTTGAATGTTATTTATGTCATAATCTTGGACATGTTGCAGCCAGATGCAGAAGTAGAATGGTTCAAGACAATCACATAGAAAGATCATCACGTTCCAGGTATTTTAAGGGATATTTCTTTGCTTGCAATATGTTTGGTCACAAATCCATTGACTGCTATAGGAGGAATATGAAACATATGAGATGTTATGCATGTAAAAAGCTTGGACATATAGCAAGGGAATGCAGGAACAAAGTACGGGCACCATACCAAAAAGATAAAACATCATCACACATGAAGATATGGAAGAAAAAGGGAGTACAATTGAAAAGAGGTGGCACAACACAATGCACAGACATGGCAGACTCAGAGGAAGCTGAATGTGTGAAACTTCAGTGTTCTAAATCTCATACGCAAGTTTCATGAAGAGAAGTAGCGTATATATGTAAGTTAGACACTGCACAGTCGCGTATATGTTAGTTTGAGGAAAAGCAGTGTGTCAGGTTCAAGAAAAAGGCTCTGATTCAGTCCATTAGTTGCTATGTTTGATAATGGTTACAATCTGTTGATGGTGTGTGGAAATGTCTTGACAGTCATAAGTTTTTTTTTTTGAAGTGTTTTTGACCCTAACTTGATGATGATGATGCTTTGATACTTCTTGTTGATATATGCATGATCAGATCTGACAGTAAACGGATGGCATAGGTTCAGGGGGAGCTTATGCTTTGAATAATGCATTGTTGACATTATGGTTAGAAGTCCTTGATGATGACACTTATATGGCTAAATGATACATCATGCTATGATATGGTTATGAGTTGTCCATGACAAAATCTCATATGATTCTTGGGGTTACATAGTTGATGTTCAGATCAGATTTGTGGTTGATTCTCTAATGATGCATACATGTTGCTTACATGGTGATCTTTATAAGGATAAGGAGAGGTACAAAGCTTGAATACACAACTTCATTACTTGATGATGATTCATTCATATATTGTTGTCGTCATATGCATAAAGATCATATAATATAGTTATGATGTAGAATTCTTATAGTTCTTGGCTCTCACATGGTTGAGGATTGTTGCTCTTGAGCTCAAGGTTTGCTAGATACATAGTGCTATATATACAGTATGCTGGATACATGGATGATTACTTAAATTGCATATTGTTTATTGGCCAAGAGAATGGTGTTATTACAGGTTGCATGAAGACACAGCTATTCGAAGACATGACATACTTAATCACTTTGAGTTCTTACCTTATGATGATAGGTTGATACTCACATATGTTGATTATCATGGTTGATGCTTTTCAAATGTGGGATGTTCCCTAGTGATGCTACATGGTTAATATATTGAAAGTTCTTGTAGAAATATCATGCAGTTCTTGATAATAATGTTATGATCATGGATGATGACTATGGTATTTTCACATACATATGATATGATGCGAATGACTTGATGCTACCGCTTGGAGATATGACATTTGTTTAAGGTTATTTGATCTTGATGAGATCAAGAAGATAAGTTGATATCTATATGTAGAAATTATTTGTCACAAGGAACTAGTGATGGACATAAACAGGTTGTTGGTCTCGATGTTGTTGACAAATGCTTATGGAGCAGATCATACATGGTGTATGTTAGTTTTTGAATACTATCATGGTTTTGTTTTAGATATTTGGTCTCTATGTCATGTATATCTTTTAATGTCAAGGTCATGAAATGACTTATTCCCACTATGCATGGGATGGATGATGTAATGCTCTTATTATGTCATGTACAAACATTTGGTATATCCACACTTGGTTGGGTAGATGAGTCACTAATGGTATATCCCCACTTGATTGGGAGATTGATGTATGTATTAGTCATTGGTGATAGGAAGGTCATACTCACTTAGTTGAGTTGTAGAGTCATGTTATTCTCTTGAAAAAAAAAATTGCAGACTCGGCATGTGCTCAAGGGGAGCAAGGATAGATTGGTACATCTTGGCATGTACAAAGGAGGAGCTCAATCAGAGATTTCAGCAGGTACTCAGGGGGAGTATGGATAGCAGATGTATATCAAGGAAGAGAATATCTTGGTCCGCCCTTTGCCCTTGATGTCAAAGGGAGAGAGTGACTTGGTATGGTTGTTGCCATCAAGTCCAAAGGGGGAGATTGTTGGCATTATGATGCATGTGCTATACCTGATCACAACCCACTTGTAGCAGAACAGCTCACTAATATATAACTAGACGAATCTACAAAAGAGATATCAGATGTGACAGATATACATGGGATGCAGGGCTCAGTTCAGATGTAATGAAAAATGACAACTCATTAAGATGACAGTTCTAAGTATGGCAAGATAACTTTGCCATCAAGTCTAAAGGGGGAGATTGTTGGCATTATGATACAAGTATTGTCCTTAATGGTAGCTGACACAAATGACAGATCATAGTGCAACAGGTGGTAGCAAAGAATTGATGATCAGAATAAAAAGAATGAAGAAAGAAAAGTATATACGCAGGTTCACTATATAGCAAGTCACGTATATATGCAAGATCGCTATATACCAAGTAGTGTATACACGCAGGTTCACTGTATACAAAGGCACGTATATCGTACACATGCACTTTCATGCAAAGAAAGGCACGTACATTTCAGAAAAATAAGTTTTGGGTCTGTGGTATTTGGTCCATGTTATTTTGTCTAAAGTGTGGAACCCAGGTATTGGGACCATGGTATTGATTCTCTACAGTTTTGGACCATGGTATTGTGTAAAGGCCTAAGACTATAAAAGGAGGAGAAGATCATTAGGAAAAGGCATGAAGTAAGTCTTGAATATCTGATGAAATATGAAATCTAGTATGCAGGTTATGGGTTCATGATTCCTTGCTTGATCTGAGCTAAGGAGGAATCTCAACGGTTGATGGAGAACAAGATCTAAGGATAGATTAGGATCTAATGGCTTGCAACGAATCATCTCTATACAATTTGATCTTGTTTAGTCTATATCTATATACTGACGCATGCAATGTTCTATAAATATTATGATCTGGGTATAACTAATTTTTGGAATAGTTGCAAATCATGAATGAATATTTACAGATGTATATGTTGGTTAACTATGATAAAATCATGTACATACGTAGGTTAGATACATCTAAGTAGCGTATACCATATGAGATATGATGTTTGAAGTTACAGGTGTTTTTGGTTGTTGATGAGTTCTGATGACTGTTTACTAGTGTTAGTATTCTGCATATTCAGTTTGGTTGATTATGTTTAGCTTCAGTGTTGATGGATGAATGGATCAGGATCAGAGTGACTTAACTTTATGTGATTTGATGGACTAGATCTAGTTGCTAACATACGTATTATTCATGTATATGTAATGATCTAGGAAGTGCAGCGAAGTTATAAGTAAGTAATTGATGACATATACGTTGGTTCTCTTTGGTGAAGTTGTGTATACACACTGGTTTGGCACTTCCAAGTAACGTATGCACTTTGATGCATGATGTTTTATGATACAGTTGGTTCTGAATATTGTTGTAGAGTTTTGTGTTCTACTCTATGTTCTGGTGATTGCATTTTGTTGACATGGTTTCAGTGACTCAGTATTTGGTGATTCAGAGATTGATGATGCTAGTATTGATTGATTGTGTGTTTCAATGATATTGATGGATCTAGTATGAAAATTGGATGAAACATGGATTTCAAATTATGGTGTTGTGCTTCAGGAGTATCCAGTCTGAAAATTTATGAAACGTGGTACCTGGAGGAAGAAAGAGAAGGTTGTAGCCTTCTATAGGTTGCCACCTACATACTAGTACATTAGCTAGTACAAGAGCTAAGGGGGTTGTAGCTCCCTTCCAGGAAAAGCTGAAGAACGAGAGGAGGTTGTAACCTTCTGTAGGTAGAAGATTGCGTACTGGTATAAGGCTGCACTAGTACAATTGTAAAAAGAAGTTTCTTATTAAAAGAAAATAGAGATGAATTGCAGCAGGTGGTTTTCACCCACATTGGGTTTCCACCTTACATCATGGTGTTCATGTGTGCTTCTTGTGTGTGATGATCTGTTCTATTTTACTGCACCTGTTTGCTATTCATATGGTTAATAAATTTCGGATGCACTAACTAAAGATCAACATTTAATGGATTAACCGAATCATAAGTTCACTGGATATACGCTAGTTGCATTAGACTCAGTTGCGCGTACATGCAGGTTCCCTTAACTGAAGTAGCGTATATGAATCTGAGTATGGAAATGAAAAAGTGGTTGATCTGATAATACTGATTCACCCACCCTTCTCAGCATTATTTCCAACAAAATATTCTAATAACATTTCTCATCATTTATGTCACATAATCATAGCCTCATGTGCTCCTAGGAGGTTAATCATTCTTCATTCTATTACCTTAACTTGAACTCCAACACTATTAGCAATATTCTTTAAATGCATGAACATTAAACAATATTGGAAATATACTCCATTCAAAAACCACTTTGACTTTCTCAATAAATATAAAAAATATTTTTAATTTGAAAACATAATCTGAAATAATTTCTAATTAATTAAATATTTTTAATTTTTTAATATAAAAATACATTAACTTTTAAAAATCTAATTATTCTCAAATAAAAAATGAAAATTAAATTCCATATAAACCCAAGCAACGTTTAAAAGAACCCAACCCAAAACAAATACAATTCTTTTAGCTGTTTCACTAAAATGTTAATGATATTTTGGTGGCCCGTGATTTAAGCCTGTAGGAGGGGTTTATAGAACCCCTTCTTTTAACTTTGGCCCTTTTGATGTTTAGATCTGATAACGCACCTCATGAGTGATGACAATGAGAAGAGAGGCCAAGTTTAAGTGTTGTTGCAAGGAGAAGCACCTAGATGCTTTCACCTTAAAGCTTGTTCGGTCACGTGTGTAGGTGGAAATCCGAGCCATGGTTGGGATTCTCGGAAGCATATCAAATAGGACTAGATATTTTTATGGCCATGATTGGCACTGCCTACACAGACCATCATCAAGGCCCACTTCCTCATTTCAGTTCAGAGGTATGAGGCCAAAATAATCAACAAATGTTTATTGCAAATTATTTCAAGGAAGATGTCTATCATTTACCAAACACAACCTTTGATGGTACCTCTCTCCACTTTTGCATGTTCTCCTCTAATTTGAAATGTTCTTCTTTATGCTGACTTCCAAAGTGTTTATAAAAATTACATGGTTTGGATTTAATTTCTAGGAAATATAATGCTGAACAATAATATCATAGCAGCCATATTGCTTTGACCATTCAACGTGCAAGAAAATTGTTACAGCGTGTTTGTAATGTTCCCACTAGAAACACCCAAAATGGCTACTGAATTTTTCTAAGTTTTAAGGAATGTTTTCAGTGAGGGATTTTGTCAAATACATTGAGAGTACACTGCTGTAGGTATAGTTTTTGTATAATTAGCTTCAAATAATATTCACAATGGACAGTTTGCATCATGGAAACACTCTTTCACAGTCAGTACTTATATGTAATTCCCTCATAAATTTATATAAGTGTATATTCAACGTTGATATGAGAGTAAATGATAACATAACTGAACATGAACCAACTTTTAATTTATTTAGCCAAGGACATATACAGTGAGCGCAGGAATAAGGGAACCTGGAGTGTCTAACAATTTGACTTGAATATCAAGCCTCCTCAAGTTGAGCAGTGGCACATACATAAGTATATCAATACCCTTTTTAATAGTGCATTCCCAGCTATACAACCAAGAAGATGTATCAATAGGTCAACAACTTGTTCCCTTGATAAAGTGTAAACTTTGGTAATCCCAGCATGCCCAAGAATAGTGTATCGGCTATTCAAATCACCAAAAGAATAGCCACATCTCCCTGTGACTTCCCATAACATCCAACAATGAAATATACCCAATTCAGCCACACAAATACGTTGAGATCAGTTCCATGGAGTGTACGCACAAACAACAAGATATGAGAAGATAATGCAGCCGAGTATAGCAACAAATTCTACCCTTAAATGTCCAGAACTCAGCCCAGATGATAGACAATGTTTAAGTTTGTGGGAGGCAAGGAAAAATCGTCCTTCATTAACTAAAACTTCAACCACGTAGCCACAAAACTAATTAACCACGTAGCCACAAAACTAATTAACATTGCTTACTGCAAGGATTTTTCCTCTTGAATGGTGTCCTTTGGTTCCCAAGAAAGATATGCTCCAACACTATGATCTCATCTAGAAAACGACTGATTTATCAAATATTGATTTCATGCCAATTCCAAAAATGTCAACCTCAGGTCATTGATATGTATTTGCTCCAGTACGGGTGAATTCAGCCTACTGGTTTAAGGTGGAAACAATAGCCAATAGAAAGCTCAAAATAAAGATGAATCCTCTAAGGAACTTGGTCTTTACACTAGATAAACTTGGCCTCTTCAAGACTTTTTCATTGGCTCTTCAACTCGGCCTAGAAATTCATCCCAACCCGGAAATACTCATGGTATTGGAGATTTCATGCTTAATCTTTGGAATTTCGACTTCAGTTTTAGCCTCCAAACCCTTATCACTCAATCTCCTGAAATGGGGAGTTGTACGTATCCCTGGGTAGAGGAGGAATAGACTTGGAAATGCAAATTTATGATGCCAACAATCTCCAGTGCTAATTATGATTAGATAGTCAAATTCAATAAAACAACCAAACCAATTGAGCACCAATGGAAGATTTAGAGTAATCTTCCCTAAGGCTAACTAGGGTGGTACTCAAAGCCCACTGAAATTAGCTTTGAGTTTGCCTTGAAACTATTGAACTCGCTTGAGCTCCCATCATTTATCAATGACATAGATAGAGTAGAATCCCCTTCAAATGAGTTCAATCCTCTATTTATAATTCTTCTTTGGCTCGTCCTAGCTTCTAGATTTTCCCTTTTCCCAATTATCTAATTGGTTGGATGCATTTTCCACTAAAAGACTTTTGCCACCATTTTGAATAAAATAGTAATTTGCCTCATTCTTTCAATAAAATATTAATTTTCATCCATTCTCCAATTAAATAACAATTCCCTTTTTTTCCGTCATTCTCCATTAAAATAATAATTTTTTTTCTATAATTAAATATTATTTTCCACCATTCTCCATTAAAATAATAATATTTTTCTTTCTATAATTAAATATTAATTTTCCACCATACCATTAAAATAATAATTTCTCCCTTGTCTCAAGAAATAATATTTCCCCTATAGGATATTTCTAAATTTGTAAAACCGCTAAGTTATTTTGCATAAACAAAACTGGGGAACATTATAGTCCTCCCCACCAAAAATTACTTGTGCTAATTTCTCGAACTATATCACTGGATCTCCCACATACCTAGGAAACTCTAGTTGTAAATGATACAGAATATGCATATCTATGCGAGGATCGCAAACCCACATGTTGAATGCCTTCATACAACTGACCCCCGTCTGCTAAGTAATTTCTTGTATTGATGAACCTACTCTGCCTACTAAAGTAGTTGTTCTATCAACCTTCATGGAAGTATCTGCAATGGAATGCTGGCTAGTTTCAAATGGCCCTTTTTTTCAACCATCAGCGTGTTAGGTAAAACACCCCTATTACCTTTTGCATGTCTCTAGTTTTTTATGATGCTATGCTCAATGATGTCTCTGATATTTAAATCTTTAGCTCTTTTACTTATGTAACTAATATCCCCGTGGCTCCTATGTTCAAATTCCTTGTTTTCATCTTTCAATAAAGTGTCAACTCCTTGATGGACCAAAAAGTTATTGTCCTTTTCAGGTTTCAAAGGACTATGCCTATTAGGAGTACTGATTACCAAGGCACCGCCTTGAGTTTCCTTTTTCAAGTACCATGTAAACTATCTTTTTAAGCCGGCATAAATGATGACTAAAGAACTCAAAAATGATGTTTCCAAATGTTTCATCTCATTTACATCTATTTCCGGGGCTTTCTCATGTGCTCCATTAGATTTGAATATAATTTCTTTCGCTTGTACTTCAGTCACATCATTGTCAATAACTTCGTCCTTGTTATATCAAAATGACATTCTTGGGAACTAGTAACTCCAAAAATTCATTGAGTCTTTTACCCTAGCACCTATTTTCTAACTCATGCATTAAGTCATTGAATTCCATTTCCTCTTCTTGTTGTATCCATCCAGTCCATAGTGCAGCTAAGAAATCCATCATTTTATGGTATGTGTTTCCTTTGTAAGAAGAATCAAACAGATTAGTGATAAGCTTTTCCATTTAGTTAATAGCTTTGGGAATCCATTCATCATTGTCTCTGTGTGCTAGAATAACCTCAAAATCTGCAACTAGTGTCAATTCCAACTTGTTCTTCTTTCCTTGTTTCCAGACTATCAAAGGAGATGCCACTATGAACATTATCTCCTGCATCTTTCATTCTTCAGATAATAATGGTTTTTCCCTCCAAAATCTATTAGAGACCTCCTCTACATTTTGATTTTTTTTTATTGGAATAGGCTACATAACCTCTTAAGTTCATTTTTTGCAAACAACTTTGGGTCATGCTCAATTATCCTCTTAACAACATAGTCAATTGGAGGCACATCAGCATCTGATCTTCTTGATTTTAAATGAAGAACATTGTAGAACCACTCTAAAATAGGACTCAATGTTAGTTCCAGTTTCATTGCCTCCTCTCTTCCAGGGGGCACCAAGTCAAGCATAACATTGTCTGCTTTAGATATGTTGGGGGTTAAAATACTAAGAACAATGTTTGATTGTACTTTCCTCCACACAACGCAAAATGGAAATATTATTTGTTGTTTGCATTGTCATGACCACTCTAGAAATGGCAACGGTATTACCTGGTGCTGGGATAAAAATATTTGTATCTCTGATATGGTAGTGCCTTAGAATGTTTCATGCATCTATAAATCCCAAAAGCTTCCGGCCTTTCTCAGGCTTGAATTTAAGTGCTTCCTCTTTTGTAGTGGAAATGGGAGCCATTTATGGTCCATACTGAAAACCCTCAATCCTCTGATCTGAAGGTATTTTATTTTCATGATCTTCCTTACCTTGCTACATAACATCCACCTTCACTTCTCGTGTTTCATTTCGATCGTTTGGAGGTGTCGTGTCTAAATATCTCTTTAAAGGAGGGAGGGATGCTTTCTTTCCTTGTCTTCTTATAAACCCACTGAGGAATTCTCATGATAGGAGTCAGCTCCAAGTTACCTATGAAAACAATTACTGGAAAAATGTTCATGGACCCCATAGTACCCAATAGTGAGGTTGAACTTTTAACAAATATCACTTATGCTTTTGCTCTCTTCTAAAATTTGTTTAAAAGTTAAGTATCTTAGTTCGTTTAGGCATTCTCTATCGGAAAATTACAATGTCAAGTTGGATATCATGCTCTTCCATCTGATTAGAAGTTATGTCTACATGTTCCTCTTTTGTTCCTTCTCCGGGTTCTTTAATCAGGGATTGGGCACCTGTAATTAAACAAAGGAATTTATTTCCTGCACTCCTTCTTCCAATTTCCTTTATCGGCAAGTCTTCCACTGTGGCCCTGTGAAAACCCCAGGGAATATACTTAAGGTGTTTTTCTTCAGACAAATTTTTGAACTGTATTGCATTGGAAAATATATTTTTTAACTGTATTGCATTGGAAAACTCATCATCTACGTTTGATTCGTAAAACTCTTGTACCATGCCAACCTCCTTATTCTTACCTCGGTCAAACATAGTAGCTGTCCAAATTCCTTCCTGCCTCTCTTTTGCTGCATATCATAGAAGTGGTCCATTTGTAAATAAACGAATATGATCCATGAGGTTTCCCATGATACACTGAGGCCCAAGATTATATATATCAGTAGACAATAATTTATGTACTGCTAGGCAAATTCTTCCATTGTCTATCTTTCCTATTCTTCTCATGTCACCACCAACATTACAAGAATTGGAAAAATGATCTTTCGTAGTTTTGTCCTATAACCTTTGCTTAAGTGTCTTGTCATTCTACAGTGGAATAGAAATAATTTCTTCGACAATGATGGAGAAATCTTCAGAATTAGTGTCATCCACATCCCATACATGAACAAATGGTTGACAAAATAAATCAACATTTTCTTGAAGAAATTTGATCTTTTCTGTTTCTCTGTTATTTGTCAAAGAGTCATCTATGGGCTTTCATAGTGTTTCATCACCATCTTGAGGATTATCTTTGGGGAGGACAAATTCATATCCTTCTCCACATTCTTCTGGGTTTGTGGTGATTGATTTATATTCAGGTGTACAACCTTCCTCTTCCTTTCATTATTTTTTTGACCAAACCCAAGCCTCTATAAGTTCTATCACTTTTATGAAACATTGACTGTAATTGTTGAATTTTTGAGTGGGAAGAATTTATCTTAGTTACCTTTAGCCTTTAATATCGTTACTGGAATTCTTCTCCTTGATATGGCCCACAACTAGCCAGAGTCATGCTATGGTGTGGGTTTCCCACAGGCTAAGCCTAGATTATGGCTCTAATACCACTGTAATTTTCCCACCAGAAACACCCAAAATGACCACTGAATTTTTCTAATATTTAAGGAATGTTTGCAGTGACGGATTTTGTCAAATACATTGAGAATACACTATTTTAGGTGTATTTTCTGTATAATTAGCTTCAAATAAAATGCACAATGGGCATTTTGCATCATGGAAACTCTCCTTCATAGTCAATACTTAAATGTAATGTAATGCCCTCAGAAATTTATATAAGTGTATATTCAAGGCTGATATGAGAGTAAATCATAGCAAAATTGAACATGAACCAACTTGTAATTTATTTAGCCATGGACATATACAATGAGCACATGAATAAGGGAACCTGGAGTGTTCTTCTAACAATTTTACTTGAATATCATACCTCCTCAAGTTGAGCAGTGGCACATATATAAGTATATATCAGTCCCCTTTTCAACAGTGCATTTCCATCTATAGAACCCAGAATATGTATCAGTAGATAAGTAGATTGTTCCCTTGATAAGGTCTGAACTTAGGTAATCACAGCATGCCCAGGAATAGTGTATCAGCTATCCAAATTAGCAAGACAATAACCACATCTGCCTGTGACTTCCCGTAACATATAGCCATGAAATACACCCAAGTTAGGCACATAAATACACCGAGAACAGTCCCATGGAGTGTATGCACAAACAAAAAGGTATGAGAAGAGAATGCAGCCTAGTATAGAAGCAAATCCGACCCTTAAATGTCCAGAACTCGGCCCAGATGATAGACAATGGTTAAATCTATGGGAGGCCAGGAAAAATTGTCCTTCATTAACGAAAACTTCGACTAGGTAGCCACAAAAGTAATCAACACTGTTTATTGCAAGGATTTAGCCTCTTGAATGGTGTCCTTTGGTTTCCAGGAAAGATCCACTCCAGCACTATGATCTGCTCCAAAAAACGATTGATTTATCAAAGATGTATTTCATGCAAATTCCATAAAGTCAACCTCATGTCATTGATATGGATTTTCACCAATACCGGTGAATTCATCCCACTGGTTTAAGGCGGAAACAATATCCAGTAGGCAACTCCAAATAAATATGAATCATCTACGGAACTCAGCCTTTACACTAGATAAACCTGACCTCTTCAACACCTTATTCACTGTCTCTTCAACTCAGCCTGCAAATTCATCCCTGCTTGGAAATACTCACGGTCTTGGATATTTCATGCTTAATCTTTGGAATTTCGACTTCAGATTCAACCTCCTAACCTTTAGCACTCAATCTCTTGAAATGGGGAATTCAACACGTATCTTGGTGAAGGAGGAATAGACCTGGAAATGAAAATTTATGATACCAACAATATCCTGCACAAATTATGATCAGATTTGATGTTTTGCTCATCAATGTATTTTGTAATTTATAAATATGATGATAAATATAATTTTGATTTACATTCTGATATTATAATTTAGTTACATGGTGATAGATGTTATTAAAGGCCATGCTTATTTTAGATTTTTTTATTGATTCAAATTTCATGGTTTAATAATTATGTACGGTTTATGCTTTTTCGTATCAGTATTTTGAGCAAGGAATCTTGAATCTGATGTCACTTGTTACATTCCCAAAAATTTGAGGGGTGTCTCCACATGTTCCCTGGATTTATTCCCATGCTCCCACATTCTGAAAGCTTAGTGAAACATTGAATATTAGTGACTTTTTAATTTCATTTCATGTGATTGGTTATTTGTTAAGCATGGACAAGTCTTGACTATGTTAATATGTTGGCCAATTGGCCATGGTTTAGGGTTTTGCGAATTTATTGCAATAAATATAGGCATCTCTCCTAAAATATATCATCATTGGAGAATTATCCATCTTGTATTCATAATATTTGTTGTGGAAAGTTTTCTTCCCCTGTGTATTGTGTATCTTGTCAAGGCATGCAATATATAGCTCATCAGTTGGAGGCAGTGGTATTTCCAAACCTTTCCATTGCCTCTTTGTGAATTTTCTATTATTTTGGTTGTATTTTGTTGCACTCTCTATTCTTTTTCTATTTGGAGCACTAGACTTACATGGTTCCATTTCCTATATTACGCATTTGAAGACTCCATAGTCTTCAAAGTTACAAGATCAGGGATAAAAGTTGTCGTGAAAATGAATTTATTGTCTCTATTTTGGTATTAATTTGCAATATCATTGTTGAGTACATTTTATAGTTATACAAGGGCTTGCCACTGCCCCTTGAGACCATGTTGATCAAGTTAGTTCATATGAATGGACATTAAGATGCATTGAGACATCTCGCCTTCCCCCGTGTTTCCCATTATTTGAGATCGAGAATGATCCAAGCATGTCCAAGAGGTCCCTTACTAAAATTGGGTACATCGAGTTGTCCTTTCATATGCCAACCCAAAAAGGGTACCAAAACAGGCTAGTTATGGTGCCTAGTTGGCCAAGTATGAGTCTATTGTGGCCCATCTTAGCCAACAATTTCATTTTTATGGAAATGAAATCCAAGAAAAAGGAAGCCCCTAAACCGATGAAGTTTCATAAAAGAAATGGTTTTGGCATGTGTTTTCCATTTGAAGATTAGTTGTTGTTGTTTAGATGTAAAATTTGTGCTTGGAGCAAGTTTGTTGTTCACTGTTTGGATTTCACCACTGCAGATGGTTTCTGTTCTCGATTTGAGTTTGCTCATGTGTTTGGACCAATGTTATCATAAACAGATTGGTCATTGAAGCAATGGATACCAGAAACTAGAACCAGACAAACTAGAAACAAAACTGGAGCACAAAACATGTTGACCAAATAATACATAACATATTGAAAAAAAGTATATATTCATGTGCATCCATGGGAATCCATGTGAAACCAAACCATTATACATAAATATGAAAATTTTCTCTTGTATATTGCAAGGAATATTGCTTACCAAGATAACATTGTGTAATCTACATCTGAACCATAATACACCAATAAAGAGGCTCTGGATAATTTCTTGAATGGAATCAACCCAAGAAATTTTGAAAATAAACCCCTGAATCAGCTCCAAATCTACCCAAGAAACTCAGCTCAAAAACTCTCCAAAAATTCCCTTCAATTAACCCTCTGAATTCTTCAAATCAACCCTTCAATCACCTCCCCAAATCATCCCAATAAACTTCACTCAAAAAATCCAAATTTCTCAAATCAATTGTATGAGTGAAATGGAGAGTGGGGGTGCTTTAAATATCATAAATGGGGACCTAGGGTTAGGTTTAGAGTTTCACCTTTCTTGTTTTATTGATTTTCTTTTTTCTTTATTTTATAATTCTAAATTTTTGTTTCTAATGTTTAAATATGAGTTTAAGTTGTGTGCATCATTGGCTATATGGTTACATAAAGGACTAGCCATTTTGGCATTTATGGAATGTTGATACAAAACTGGCCATTGCCATTTTGAAACCTTCAACCAGATAGATATGCACATTGAACTAGTTAGATTGCTCAGTTTTTCCAAGACCAGTCTAGTAAGGATAAAAATGGTTTGGATTATTCCACTTTGGAGATGAATTTGCTGTTTGGAAGCCCTCCCACTATTTGTATTCTAGAGTTGAGTTTGTTTTTTTCTTTTTTCACATATTTCTAGAGTTGAGACAGAGCTACAAAGAGAATAGATTAATTATTCGAGTGACTTGCAAATTTATTGTTGGAGGTAGATAGATCCAACCTTATGTTTCTATTCATTATTCATGTTTAATTATTTAAAATCCTATGAAGATTTTTTTGGGAATTTTAAAAATATTTTGGATTTTTTTATAATTTTTTATTTTTTTAAATATGTTTTGCTGCTTCTAGTCCACTGTCTTCAGAAAACTTGGGGGTGTGCTCAAGCTATCCCTGAGGTCCCTCCGTTCCTCTTTGATGGAAACTTGTGAAACTTAGGTACTCTTGAACCACCAAATCCTTCAATCTCTGTTATGATCCATTTAGGAGACACCGTAATCAATGCCCTTGGATGCCAGTCACACCTCAAATCCTCCTCATCATTAACTGTATAACAAATTTCAACATTATCCTCCAAAATTTCTTTTGCAGATATACAAAACATGCAAACAAAACCTCAACATTAAGGTGAATACTATTAGCATGAATAACTACAAGTTAAGTTAAAATTTGTTTAGGATGAGCTACTTATGATCCCATTGAGCATTGCAATACTATTTCTATTTTTAGCTAGACTGTACCCAATTCAAAATCAATTAAATGACTTGGTTTATGTTTTATAATATCTGGGGCCATGCTATTCTTTATTTAGATAATTGCATTCATCACTCACATATAGAATTCACCCCGAACATCATTACATCATTTGCAATTATGAAAAAAGAATAATAATATCATAGCAGTGGAACATAAAGGAAGATAATAAGGAAAACATGTGGAAAGAGGACACGAAGAATTTGGTCAGAGACGAGGTCAAAACCCCACAATGGCGAAAACCCTCCTCAATTATTTTTTTTTCTATTAGATTGTCATTGAAATTACAACAGTGAATTTCACAATACACATATCATCATCATATCTCATTTTGAACAATTATTTTTTAGAATTATTCTATTGTTGTACTAAAAATCACCGTCACTACTTTGGGACTGAGCGACATGCTACATATACTTGAACTATAATGACATTTGGGTTGTACATATACTAATGAAATGCAATATCAACAAAGTCAAACATATGCCAATGCTACAGCATAACTTTGATATCAAAATTCCTTGCATGGGAGATTCCATATGTAATAGATGTTAACCTTAATATTATACCAAGCAACAAGTACTACACGTATTGTGTATGCTAAGATTATTCTGTTGTAGAAAGACTGAACATTCAATGAGGCGAGGAGGAGACTAAGATGTAAAATATTCATGGAAAATCTCATATATATATATATATATATATATAGATATATATATATATATATAGATATATAGAACACACACCCACACACTCCAGAGTATTCATGTCACTTATAACATAAAAGCGTCATGAGGAAATTCGGTGGAGGTGTCGACATATATATCGCAGGGGGATGGGACAATATCATGACCAATGTATTGTTCCTAGATCAATGGTGTCAAGACTATCACAGAGTGTCGTGATCAATGGAATGAGAAATGTGATAATCATATGAAGAGCATATTTGAATAGATGTCAATACCATATGTTGAGGAACCATAATATAGAGAAGTTATGCCAACACTGTTCATAGGGATGCATACATACCAATGGACTAAGATAGTCATTGTAGTGGAGTTACAGAGATTGATTCTCATACATGAATTGTGATTAACATACCAATCTATGAATTTCATATCATATTAGAGTGTGAGAGCCATATGTAGAGATCAAAGGATATTAATGTAAGAAATTGTAACTCATACAAAGAGTGAGAGCATGGCCATAACAAATATTATTGGAAAGAAAAGTCATGTAGATGAATCTAAGCTATAGTCTTTGTGACCATTGAATGTCCTCGACAATTGTTAGAGGTGTTAGAGGTGTAACAATGTCCTAGTCCTATGTTTGAATCTAGTGGAATAGATTGGCCATGGAACATTAGAGGAAATTTCAAGCTAAAAGTTTCCTCCTAAAGAAAAATAATAAAATAATAAGCAACTAATAAAATAAGAGTTATGAATTTTGGAGGGAAAAGAAAAAAACTATAAGCTATGTGAGCGAGTTCTTATTCTACTACATTTCCAGGCCCAAATTCCCTCTATGATGATATATAATGTTGTTGATTTTTCACAATATATATGGTGCATGATGTACTAAAATTAACATTGTTGTGACGTTTGCAGTAACCATCAAGCCAAACCTATTTGTTCCATAGTTTATATCTGTGTATCATTTCTAATTTTAGCTTGATGTTGCTTTGAATCAAAAAAATTTAGTTGTGGTCAATAGAGCTAGCAACATGGTCCTTCTTTTTCTTTATCGCAGATTGTTCACATCTTGTAAGGCCTCATTTTTTGTTGCTAGCTTGTGCATTGTACATTTGTGAGTATGTGGGTTGATATCTGATACTAACAACTTTCACTTTGCAGCTTCAGACCAATACTTAACAGAAAACTCTATTAGCGGTAAATTTGACACACCTTATTAAAATCCACAGAATTTTAATGTAATATTTATGAGTTATGTTATTAGTTTGTGGAGTCAACCTTTTCCATTTCCAATGTAAAACATTTGTTGGTGGCTTAAGATGCAATGCATTTTTTCCACTTGTTGGAATTGCGTGCTTGAACTATATAAACTAGTGTCATAAAATCCCTAATGATTATTCCAATTAGTTGAACCACATGCCAAAGACATATTGCTCATGGGGGAAGGCCATAAATCATAAGTTCATTATAGGGAAGTGTGGGGATCCTGCGTGGTTTTATTTGGGAAAAAGCTAATTGTCATAAAGTTTTAAAGCCTAAACCAAATTTATCTTATTGAACAACATACCCTTGTTAGAGAGTTGATTTTGTTGTTAATAATATGCAGTCAATGGTGAAGTGCATTGCAAATAGAATTTTTTTGTAACCAAAAATAAAAATTACTTTCCTATGATATGTTAGATAAGATAAATAACATATTTGAGAAATGAATCAATTTCCAACCCCAATTTATTCCACTATACACGATGCTGACCAAAATGATGGTGATAAGAACTTAAACCTAAAAGGACCACATAGTAAAGTGTGTATCGTCAATAATGATTTTTTAAGAGAATGGAGTGATTTATCACACATTTGTGAACTATTTGATTGTCCTTACTTCCATGTAAAGTATCAAGTATGATAGGGTATTACCCACTGAAAAGCTAAATTAATTGTCTCATGATGCTACAAAAACTAGATCCAACTCTTGATACTGAACATCGATTATGTTGTTTCTTTATGACTATTGGAAAGCAACAAACTATTTGTCATTTTTTCGTGAACGCCTGTCTCAAAACATGTACACAAGAAACATTTAGAATTTGAACTAGCAAAAAATATATTGATTTGGGTGTCTTACACAGAGTAGAAAAAACTGAAATCCATCCCATTATTGAATAATGTCTATATTTATAGATCTTGTTTTCCCTCAACATTGATGCCTAGTATTTTTAGAGGAACTATCATATTTGCAAAGTAGGACTCCTAGAGTTCTTTCCTATTCAACTTCTAGCTTCTAGATCTCTACTCTATATCTTAATTTTGAACCCTTTTCTTGGAGTATAACCATATTTTATATTGAGTGATAGTTTAACTCCCCAATAATGTCCTCTATTGAAATAGACACATTTCAATCTATCGGTCTAGTAATTCATCATCTAACTTGACAAAACATTTGGTTCGATCAGTGGTTGAGTGCCAATTGTTGTCCCTTTGGTTGTCAATATTTTGTGACTCATATTTTAATGATGATTCCCCATGATCTCTTAATCATTGGATGTGAAATATCCCTCTAGATTTGCTATTGAGATAGCTATCCTTGTAGTCTAACATGTTGAGAGAGTTATAGCTTGGATAAGTATTTTTGCATATGTTCCATGTGAACATGTGAGAAGTAGTTCAATATATTTTTGAAAAAGTTTTTTTTTCCCAAATAGTAATTTCATCTTTGGAAAAGTAATTCTTGTTTTGTAATTTACTTTAACAAAAAAGTGAAAGCTGATTCTAAAATTGTATCTCATGCATGACTTAGACTAGGAGAAATCTTAAATATAGATTCTAAAGATACGGTAAGGTAGAGGCTGACTCACTCAAGCAGTTGAGCAATTCGAACACAAAGAGGGGGAGAAAGCAGGAAGTGAAGAAAGTTGTTTCTAATAGTGTGTAGTTTTGTATAGACATTTGTACACTCATACAAGTTTTGTAAAAAATGTTGTATAACAATTGTACACCGTGTACAACAAAGAATGATTGTTATTGCTTATAAATGGACTTATTATTTATTCCTTTTAACAGATGATTAACTAGTTGAAAATTTTGTTCAAATTGAAGCATATTTTAAAGTTAAACTCAACTTGGCTCAAGAGGATGAACTATTTTGACTTGAGGGAAAGTAAAACTCACTTCCCACGAATTTGACTTGCAGGCAATGAGTTTGAATCACAAGTACTCATGGGTTAGACTTTGACCTGCTAGTACAAGTCATGTTTTTCATGGTTTGGCTTATTTTATGCTCGGACCACTCAAAAATTAAGTCTGGAAAAAAACTGAAACAATGAAAAAAAGCATCCTGGTGCTCAAAAATTTTCAAGTTTTTCTCCCAGTTAACCTCCTTAATTTTGAAAAGTATAAGACAAACTATTACCATCCTTTCTTTTTCAATTTCTAGGTCAAACTCTTATAATCAGGCCTCGCTAAGATTTGGTTAACTAGAGATTGTTGAGGATGTATTTAGAAATGCAAAGTTACTAGAGCATTTTGTAATGAATTACTATTTTTTAAACAGGTGCTTCAAGTGGACACAAGTAACCAACACATTTCAATACAAAATATCACAAAGAATCATATAGCTTTGCCTACTATAAGAGATAATCTTAAGGCTATATAGCTATCATGAAGGAAATTTATTCAGTCAAAATCACCTAAAAGTTGAAACTTGCCCAAGTGCAATCAACCGCCCACTTGTACAGACATGACAACCCATGAGAGGGAAACATGCCCCCATCAAGGATGAATATGTACATGGGAATTTGAATAGTGTGGAGAATAACAACACCCTCTCTATTCCTACCAACCAAGCCCTGCATGTATATAAAAGAACTACAACCTACTATTAATTCATTCTCTTTATCAGCCTTCAAATAGAAATGCATCGTTATTAGATACAGATATATGGTCAGTAACTGATTACCCTTTCCAGTCTATTGCATCTCTAGTTCAATCGGTTTTATTCAAATTTTTGAATCTAGAATCATTAGGTCAGGTTACTTCTACAATCATACACACACACACAACACACACACACACACACACACACACACACACACAAACACACATATATATATAGATATATATATTGGATAAATAATTCCACACTCTCAGAGTGAGGATGTTGGTATGTTGTCAATGCCCCTCATATTCCCCCCCACTCCAGTTTCCATCATGGAAGGTGGTGTTAACTATCAATGGGAATGGAAACTACTAAACCTTGGAGGACACAGATGGAATGGATCCCATGATCTCCTTAGACATTAATCTCTAGCATAAATGGTTGAACCACTGGTCTATCCTTTTAAGGTTATCAACATCAGTGGATATTGGCATTAGTGTGTTTCGATATTTAAGAATTATTTCCCAATTTTTTTCTGATTGCAAAAGTTTTTTAATCCATTATGGATACTATCTGGAAGCCCTCAAACTTTTTACCCACAATTGTCAGCCTCCTCTTAAGACAAATCTTGTTCAATAGATTACCTCCTTGTTTATAGTGATCCAATAAGCTACGAGAACTAAGAGATATGATTATGAAAAAATTTCTTCTAGCTCTAGATCATCTCAAATAAAATGGACCACTCCCCTTCCCTAGTGATCTCAAAGATGTTGTCGTACTAGATCCCTTATCAATAGGTAGATCAGATCACCTAGACGTCAATAGCAAGTTATAGCAGCCACACAACCACATAGAAGAGGCTTCAAATATTCCTCTATATCTTCTTCAGGGCATCATCCTATCTTGAGTTTCCTTCATTTGGCCTCTAATGTTTGGAGAGGTAGATCTAGTGTATCATGAGCTAGTCCCTAGGTCCTTTCCCTCTAGATGTATCCCTACTATTGTGGTTGCCTGCACTTGAATTTGAGGTTCTTCTCATTTTTTACCTTATAGATTTCATGTTTCTACATTACTTCTTGTTCTTTATATGGGACACTTTTTAGTACTCATCCTTTGTATTGAGTTCGTTATAGTTATTTGTCCCATTTACCTACTTGTGTCATCATTTATTTGATGTTAATGTAATTATCTTATATTATGTTATCTTATCATTGCCTTTAGTCCTTTAGTTGAACCATGTCTGGGTTGAAAATTCTTGTTAGTGAGAAATTCCCAACATTTATTACACAAGTACAATTAAGATAACCTTATTTTGCATGGATGTAAGCTTACAAAAGCACCTAGGTTATATGATAATTGAATCCAATATTATGCATACATTGGGTAGTCCTACTTATAGGAAATATTGTATTACTAACTGATCATCCTCCTGTTTGGGCCCTCCTCCAATGGTTAACATTATATAATCAATCATACCCCAATAATACCATAAGACAAAGCCTTATTTCAGTGGCTACCATATCATTCCACCTTTTCACTTTATAGCAAAGTGCACTAGACTATGCTTTGGTCTTCCAAAGCTCATTGCTTGGATGGAAAGCAACAAGGTTATGGTCATAAGACACCTTTATTCCTAGTTTGATTTCCCTGACAAAGTTGAAGCATGGGAAATGAATCAAATACAGGAAGTTTCCTATCTAATCATAATGGAAATATTAAAAATATATTATTTCAGTCTATTGATAAGTGAGAAGCCATGTAACCCACTATGATCCATGTCTTACTGTGTTTTCCTACCTATAAGAGTGGAAGAAATGTGTAGTTGGATATGCTTGTGACCATCACAACTTGGATGGATCTTATTATTTGGGTTTTCTTTCTTCCCAGGAAATATGAAATTATAGTTGATGTATAACTTTGAAAGATCTTGATTTTTATGTCTGTATTTATGTTGTGGTTGTTATGAAACCATCTCACAAAAAGATAGAAAATATAGATCAATACCTTAGAATTCAGCCTCTTCGAGGGGGCAACCTCCTTTACATTACACAAATGAATAATTCTTTGGTGATTCAAATGAGAAAACCTCCTTTCTATATATAGGAGTCTAAGGAGTCACAATATAACCCAGTCGACCTAACAATAATAATATAAGGGCACAAAAATAACAGTAGAGGGATTCTATGGGGCACAATAATAACAATATGGGGAAAATAGGGGAACAACAATATTAATAAGGGATACAACTACAACAGTAATGGGGTAATCACTAGTATTATAGGGACCTAACATGCCCCTCTCCTTCAAAAAAGTGTTGTCCTCAACGCCTGAGTAGCTCTAGATGCTTCTATATAAAAATTTAATCCTCCCATGTGGAATCCTTAGCGGATAAGTTCTTCCACTTGAGGAGATACTCCAAAATTGATCGATTTCGTAGTTGTCGAGTTCTTGTTTCTGTGACTGCTTCTGGTTCCGATATAATTTTTCCTTCCTCATCAAGTTCTAGCAATATTGTTTAAACTGGGAGCTTGTTGCCTATAATATTCTTTAAACATGAAACATGAAAAACTGGGTGCACTCGAGAAGCTGCAGGAAGCTCCAATTTGTATGCCATAGTACCAATCTTTTGCAACACCTTGTATGGACCATAATGCTTTGGTGATAATTTATTATCATTCTTAGTTTGCTTGAAGGACATTTTTTTATATGGTTGTAGCTGTAGGAATACCCAATGACCTACATAAAAACTTCTTTCACTGCGATGTTGATATGCATGTTGTTTCATTCTATTCTATGCCAACACGAGGTTATCCTTTACGAGTTGGAGGACTTGTTGTTGATGCTCGATATGATGTTCCACTGCTTGAACCATAGAATTTTCTCTTAAATATGATTTGATGGATGGTGACTGATATCCATAAAGTGCCATAAATGGGGTCATTTTTGTTGTTGTATGAAAGGGAGTGTTATACCACCATTCAGCCAGAGGCAACCATTTGACCCATTGTGTCTATTTATCAGAGACAAAGCAACGAATATATCCTTCCAAACACTTGTTTACTATCTTAGTTTGCCCATCAGATTGAGGATGATAAGATGAGCTATGAGCTAACTGAGTACTGAGACAAGAAAATAATTATGTCCAAAAATTTCTAGTGAAGATGGGATCTCTATCACTTACAACAATCTTTGGGTTTCCACGTAGCTTTTGAATTGTTTCCATAACTGCAGTAGAAATTGTACAGGATTTAAATGGATGTGTTAATGCACAAAAGTGTGCATACTTGTTAAGTATGTCAACTACCACCATGATGACACTCTTTCCCTCAGACTTGGGTAAAGCTGTGATAAAATCCATTGAAACCTCCTCCCAACATTGACTTGAAATGGATAAAGGTTGTAATAGACTCGGGGTCTTGTTTCAACTTTATTTTGTTGGAAAACCAAGCATTCTGCCACAAACTTTTGAATATCTGCTTTAAGGCCATCCTAAAAAAATTCCTTCTTAACCTTGTGGTAAGTTTTTAAAAATCCTGAGTGCCCTCCTAAGGGAGAAATGTGCAATTCCATAAGAATCTTTTGTTTGAGTTGGGAATTCTTAAAGAGGTATAAGCGATCTTTGTACCATAATGAATCATTTTTCGAACTAAATGTATCAGATATACTGGAATATTGTCGTAACTTTTGAATCTGGTTGGATAATAGAAATGGCGCACAACAATGCTTCCACATCCTCATCCTTTCTTAAGAGTGCATCTACCACCACATTTTACTTCCTTTTTTTGTAGATGATTTCAAAGTCATAACCTAACATCCTTGTGATCCACTTTTGTTGCTCTTCAGAGGATAATCTTTCTTATAAAAAGTATTTAAGGGTATCATGAGCCTTTTTTACCTTGAAGTGTCTTCCCATTAGGTAGGGTCGCCATTTCTTAAGTGTGTGTATTATTGCCAACATTTCCTTCTCATAAATAGCTTTGTGTAAAAACTTTCCCTTGATTTGATGACTTTCAAAAGCAATGGGTCTTTCATCATGCATTAAAACAACACCAATTCAATTTCCTAAAGCATCACATTCCACAATAAAGGTTTTTGTGAAGTCCAGTGTAGCTAAGACTGGTGCTTGGCACATTGCCTCTTTAAGATGTTCGAAGGCCTTTGTTTCTTCTGGAGTCCATGAAAATGCATCTTTCTTCAAATAAATGTTTGTTTAGAGGTGCTGCTATTATCCATAATTTCCTTTAACAAAACCGTGATAATACCTTGTCAACCCGAGAAATCCTTACAAATGCTTTTATGGCATGTGGGGGATTTTCCATTCCTTAATGGCTTTAATTCTTGCTAGGGTCTACTTAACTCCTTCAATGAGATACAATATGACCCAGATATTCCAACTCTTGTACTCCAAAGAAACATTTGGATCTTTTTACATATAATTGTTTCTCCTCCAATAGTTGTAGCACCCTGTCAACATGTTCAACATGATCCTTCCAAGACTTGTTGTACATTAGTATATCATCAAAAAATACTAAAAAATTTTCTAAGGAAGGGTTTGAAAATGGAATTCATCAAACCTTGAAATGTAGAAGGTGCATTGGTAAGTCCAAAAGCCATGACCAAAAATTGATAATGACCCTCATGAGTTCTAAATTTTGTTTTCGGAATGTCTTCAGTCTTCATTCTAATTTGATGATATCCTGAATGAAGATCCAACTTGGTTAAGTAAGTTGATCCATGCAATTCATCCAGTAATTCATCAATGACAGGAATGCGAAACTTATCTTTAGTAGTGAACTTGTTGAGCTCCCTATAATTCGGACACATGCGCCATGATCCATCCTTTTTGTGCACCAATAATACCGGTGTAGAGAAAGAACTTTGACTAGGTTGAATTATACCAACATCTAGCATTTCTGCAACCATACATTCCATTTCACTCTTTTGGGAATAGGGATATTTGTACAGCCTGATGTTTGGAGGAATAATTCTTAAAATCAAATGAATAGCATGATCATGATCACGAATAGGTGGGAGACCTTTGGGAGTCTCAAACACCTTGGAATGATTGTCCAAGACTTTTTGGAGATCTAGAGAAATAGATAATTTCGATTTGGAAACATCTAGCGAACATAATTGTGGAATTACACTTCTTTGTTCCTTTTTTAGAATCTTTGTCATACCGTTAGAGTTGATTATCTTTCCTGGTTTCCCTGAAATACCCTTAATTCATCTTTCTTTCCTTCCGTAGAAAATTTCATGAAAAGTTCTTGAAAATTAAAAGCTATTGTACGCAACCATTGTAGCCATTAGACTCCTAGTACAACATCAACACCTCCCATTGGAATGGAAAGCATTGGGCTAGTCAATACATATTCTCCCATGGATAGTTTGATATTATGGAACTTTCCAGAGCAATTTATTGTTCCTCTATTTGCAGCCATCACTTGACACTCTGGTGCTAGATATAGGAAACAATTCAATTCTTTTGATATCTTACAATGAATAAAATTGTGGGTACTTCCTGAATCAATCAACACTATTACCTTTTTATTCTTGATTTGTCCTTCTATCTTGATGGTTTGAGGAGTGGTGATTCCAGCCAATGCATTACAAGATATCGTCATATTCACTTTTTCTTTATCTAGGCTTTGTTCCTGGAGTATATCCTCTTCTTTTGACCTTTCTTGCTCATTTTCTGCTTCTTCTTCACAATCTATGTAGAATATTTTCTTCTCAACACACTTATGACCTTTAGTGTATCTGCTATCACAACTGTAACAAAGCCCTTTTGCTCTTTTTTCTTCCAATTGTTGTGGTGTCAACCTTATAGGTTGTGGAAGACTAGGAGCAACAACACTCCATCTTTATAGTTGTGAGTGGTATGCTTCATGGTTGCCATAATTTTGCTTTCCATTTTTCTTGCTAACCTGAATGCCTTCTCTAATGAATCAGGTTCCCAAAGGCGAACATCATGTTGGATATTATCCTTTAAAGTCCCTATGAAAACATCAATCCTATGCTCCTCTAGAATATTTTTTACCCTTACGTTCAATTTTTGGAACTCCTCAATGTGTTCCATTATTGAACCCTTTTGTTTGAGACTTATCAATTGGCTAAAAAAAGTGTTTCTTTTTGTATCCTCATAATGTGCTGTCAATTCTTCCGTAAAAGTTGCCCAAGTGTTAATTTTTTTATGAGAGCAAAGTTGTTGATACCATACAAACTGATTCGGTTCCAAATATAAAGTTGAAATATGTACCTTCTGTGTGTTTTGCACATTATTGAGATCGAAAAATTTCTCCATCTGTAATATCCATGTTGCCGGATCCTTGCCATCAAACTTCCTCATATCGATTTTTGGAATATGGTGGGTCTTTGATCCAACATTAGAGTCTATGAAATTATGATTAACATTTCTTATGTTCGCATCATGAGTTTCCTTTACTACCCTTTCACCATTAGTAAGTATTTCTTGTAGAAAATTTGTCAAATCTGTCATGCATGTCTTCAAATCTTTCTTCGAATCTATCTTCAGATCATCCATCTTAGATTCCACACCATTCATCTTAGCTTCCATGCCCTTTATGTTAGATTCCATGCCATTTATCTTAGCTTCTGTTAGCTTTTGTGAGAGTGACATTTGTTTCACTTGATCTTGTAATTTTGATATATCATGTAGCATTTCTTCCTCTTCTTCATGAGTCATGCTAGAGCTTTCAGATTGCTTACTAGTTGTTTGCATTTTCTTTCCTGAGGGCATCAGTTACTAATAATAATGCTCTACTATGCCCTTTGAATTCCTTCAAAATAATTTTTCAAGCCAAGATTAAGCAAAAATTTTAAAAAATCTACACACCTTTTTTCACTTTGTAGGATCTCGATATTGCCTCTGATGTATCTCTGTAATTTCGGATTATCTAGTTCTAAAATTACGATCTGTAGTATCCCTCTGTGTCCTCTTTCCAATGCCACCAGTCTTATCCAAATTGGATTCTCCAAGGAAGAGTTATGCCAACTCTCCCACAGTGACCTAATTATAGACTAGTTCAGTAAATCGAACTTGTATGACGTGCCATGTGTCCCTATTTCGACCTTTGGCTCTGAAAAATAGATACAAGAAACCACATTCCGTCCTATTTCTATAACTTCTGACAAAATTTCATTCAATGCTCGGAGAGAATGTTATGATTATTTTCCCTGGGTCGCCTGTTTGGAATGTAATTTAGGAGTCTGCAAAAAGACCAACTTCCTCAGATCATATCTCCGCAAATGTAGCACTAAAAGCTCTAAAATTTGGACCCAAGATTCAGTGCAGTTTCATCTCAAATGTGTTTTTTTTCACTTCTGAAACGTTGCAGAAAAAATTTATAGCGAAAGTGCCACGATGACCTATTTTGAGCAACGAAACCCTAGAATCCAAACCTCTGATAAAGATCAATTTTATGAAGACCAGCTCACAAAAAGATAGAAAGATAGATGAAATGCCTTAGAATTCAGCCTCTTCGAGGGGGGCAACCTCCTTTACATTACACAAATGAATGATTATTTGATGATTCAAATGACAAAACCTCCTTTCTATATATAGGAGTCTAAGGAGTCACAATATAACCTAGCCGACTTAGCAATAATAATTTAAAGGCACAAAAATAACAATATGGGGACAATAGGGGCACAACAATATTAATAATGGATACAAGTACAATAGTAATGGGGTAATCACTAGTATTATAGGGACCTAACAATGATACTTTTTTCTTTTGTTATATTTAGGTCCACTTCTCATAATTGTTTGATTTTTTTCCTATTTTTTTATGCGTGTGTTTTAGCTTCCATGTTTATATACCTTTCATTCTTGCTAATATTTATCATGCAAAACTCATTCATTGGTTATGATGTTCTCCAAAAACTTGCAATTCCCCATCCTAAACAATACTGACATGTAAGAATCCTTTATTATATTTTTCTTTGATTAGTGAAATTGTTTGTTGCTCTGAAGATATCAGTGAGGAAGCTAGAGTATCATCATATAGTAATATAAATAATGCACCTCCTTTTTTCTTGGATCTTAGGCCAAATATATACAAGGTATATTTTTGGAGACAATCTTTGTGCACTCTTCAATAGTTCACATGTTGGATGCTTTTGCAGAGGATGCTATTGGACATGGTGGATGGTAAGCGCTAGAAAATGTAACACTCTATTACATTTTCTAATACCTATTTAATATGAGCCTTTATTATCTATTTTTTATTTTATTTTTGAAACTTAAAGTGCGTCCTTAATTTAACTAATCCTTGTTGTACAAATGGAACTGCTTTTCACATGCATTTGTAGTTTAATATTGCTTTTGTTTCTTACAAAATTGTATGCATATGTTTGGCAATATTATAATGTTATTTACGATTAATCAACCGTATTTTAAGGGGTTGTTGTATGGAGAAGAATCTCAAAAGGCATAAATGATAAGGAAAAAGAATATTTTAGTGGAGAATTTGGTATAGAAGAGTGACATTTTGATGGTTTGATTATCTCCAGGTCATGATGAAGGCTTGCTTACTGGAGCGTCCCATATCTAGAAAATTCTAGATTATTCATTTATATTTTATTCCATATAAAGTGTAAAGAAATCATATAAAAGGAGGTTTCATATCCATTAACAATAATTCATTGTGAAGAAATTGCATAGACACTTGTTTTTGGGGTTGAAGATAAAATTGCAAGTTTGAAGCTTGATTCTGGAAAAATATTCAGGGTTGATTTTCACCCAAGGTCATCATCATTTAGTTTAAGATTTATTCATTCTTTGTTGGGTATCATATTGTACTATTATAGTGGGCTAATGCTAGTTGTTGAGGGGCTGATAGAGAGGTGTGTTGACCTTCTTCCTGACTGTTTATGTTATAAGATTTCAAAAGTATTATTCAAGGTTGGTTATTCAATAGAAAATTGTTTTCTTTTGTTGCATATGCCTAAATTGATATTGTAAGCTTCACTTGGATGATTGTTGATTGTATTATTGTATATATTGAACATATTTGTTTGGTTGTAAAACAATTTCTAGATATGTTAGACTAGTAGATAAGATAAAATAATAAAATATAAGGTAAATGTAATAATGTATAACAAATGACTACTGAAGTAGGTCAATGAGACTATTTTAGGTACAATGATATCCATACAAAGTGGGCCTTTCAAAGTGACTCCCATATAAAAGAAAGAGACCAAAAGTAAAATCACAATCAAATATAAAAACATAGAAGGCCAACTCCAAAGAGTGGAGAGGTGATCTTATTGAAAACCTTCTAGGCCCTCGAAATTCTCCAAGCAATAGAAGTCCACTTCACACTAGAAATGGTTGGGTTAACAACCAATTTATAAATTTATACTATTTGGGTCTGACCTCTGTTGTTTGAATTTGTAGGAACTTGCAACATTGGAAGCAGTCTGGCACCAAATTTGCATAAAATATGTCCAACGTTCACACAATTAAGACCCTAAATTTGTACATTTTTCCTTCTTGAAAAATCTTCTACAAATATTTATGATGAAGATCCACCATATTTATGGATATATTTGTGGAAACAAGTTTTGTACCACACAATTAGCCTACTTGACAAATCTCCAATTTTTTTTACAAGAATATAAAATCTTTTAATATTATTTTATGCAAATATTTATGAGTATTTGTACCATGCAGTTAGCATGCTTGACAAATATCCATTTTTTCTACAAAAATATATAATATTTCGTTTGAATGATACTAGACTCAAGTGTGGGAAGATTACAAGAATTTGGATTGGAAAAAGGAAGGGGAGACAATGCAGAAAATGTCTTAGATACGATTCATTTATTATTGGAGATTCTTCAGGGACTTGATCCATCAACTTTGGAAATGTTTCTACGAAGCATTCCTATGTTTTTAAATTTTGTGATTATTTTACCTCATGGCTATTTTGGGTAAGCAATTTTAGAAATGGAAGACACTCGTGGATAGGTAAAAAAAAAAAATTATAATTGTAACACTCATTCCATGATATCTTCTATTTATTGTTTGATTGTATCTTGAACATTTACTTTGGTTTTTTTTGTTTTTTAACTATACAATTTAACATACTTGGTATCATATCCATTTAAAGAAAATCCAAACTTGAATATAATATTAGTGTTATAGTTGTTTAGTATTAAAAAAATTAGATAAGTTTATAGATATAAAATATAGAAACAAATGTCAATGCCTTCGTTTGATTGTTACTTGACTCTAGTGTGGATAGGTTACAGGAAAGGCGATCAAAAAAAGGATGGGGAGACAATCCAAAGCATGACTTAGATATGATTCATTTATTATTGGAGATCCTTCAGGCACCTGAGCCATCGAATTTGGAAATGTTTCTAATAAGGATTCCTATGGTTTTTAATGATGTGATTATTTCACCTTATTGATTATTTTGGGCAAGCAAATGTTTTAGGAATGCCAAACTAGACATCGGTGGACATGTGGACAATTTGTTTTATAATTTCAATGTCCATTCCATGATATTATTTATTTATTGTATGATTGTATTTTGAACATTTATTTTGTTTTTTTTCTTTTAAATATGAAATTGAAAACACTTGGTATCATGTCCATTTAAATAACAACCAAATTTTGAAGATGAAATTAGTATGTATACACAATATTGATTTAAATCCTTTTAGTTGTTTTGTGTTAAAATATTTTCAAGATTATTAGAAAAGTTTACTTTCATGTTGTTTATATACTTGACCGAGTTAATGTGTTATAAAATTAAATGTTGTTTCAGATAAAATGATAAGGATTAGGCATCACATCTGAGCTTATTTATTTTCATGAGTTATCTACAACTTGAGCTTTTTAGCATGTAACTTAGTTGGCATGATTGTGCCTAAGCTATCCTTGGAGGTTGAATACTAAGTTACTACAGTGTTATTTTCTATGGTGAAATTTTATTTGTTTTGTTTATAAAGGTCATTTGGCCACATAGTGGCCACTATTGACCAACTGAAGAAATTAATTTGTTCATGTTTCTTGCTTTTATGGGCAAAAATGGCTTTGACATTGCTAATGTTGAGGTATATGTTGTATAAATCCTTTATATTTACTTTACTTTATATTCTAGTGTTGAACATATTTCATGTCTTACAGACTACACTCTATCTTCTTTTGTTTTCAAAAAAGGAACTCAATATTGAGGGAAAGAAGCAAGAATTGAAGAAAGAGGAGAATAATAACACTAGAGTTGTTAGTGTCAATCTTTGCAGCCTTCCTCCAGTGATCAAACATGCTCTTACAAAGTGATTTTAAGGTGTCAAGGTCAAAGTTTGTCATTTCAGTGAGTCTTCAAGCAACATTTGGTCACTAGGTATTAGGTCTAGGGTTTGTTTTTACTCCTGTCAAAGTTGTCCAAATGTCGATCCATGTTACCATTCAGCTGAGTGTACCATCATTCAGAGTGTTTTCATCATCATGTCAAGTTCCATTGGGTCATTTTACACTTTGTTCATGCTTCAGTTGCGCCTAGGCAAGGTTCATTTCCCTCTTCTAGGGTTTTGAAAGTAATTTCGCTTGGATGGTCAAATCATCGGTAAAACTTGTATCCTGATGTTCATACACCTTTCCCTATCTTTAATGTACCTTATTAAACACTTCCCATCACTGAGATCCCCCAAATTCCTCATTTTCGCACAAACCCTAGTTTTTTGCTACAAACCCTATTTTCTAGGCTAGGCTTGAATTTTTCCCTTTTGGACCCCTTCCCCTCACTCAATTTCTAGGATTCCACTTTCCCCTACTTGCTAACATCCCT
The DNA here is from genome assembly GCA_000404065.3 of Pinus taeda. Lineage (NCBI taxonomy): Eukaryota > Viridiplantae > Streptophyta > Pinopsida > Pinales > Pinaceae > Pinus > Pinus taeda. The sequence continues at coordinate 56,063 of APFE030908454.1, read as the reverse complement.
CCCTACTTCCCAAAAGTTTCTCAAGAATTTAGAAGCCCCTTATCCCCTTCATTTCGCTTCATTTCAACAAATCCCTTGTTCCACACATCGGGGTAGGTTTTACTCAAATAATGTTTCTGAGCAAGAAAAGATGAATTTGGGAAAACCAAGAGATCTCTTTGTCCACAATAGGCCAAGGAAGAAAAAAAACCTTCAATTTTTACACAGGTGTCATGGTTTTAGAGAAATGTCAAAAATACAGTTGCTTGGGGAGAATTGATGCACCTCTGGAGTGACCTTGGGAAAATCAAGTTTTCTCCTAGATTGGTTGGTCAAATGACTTTCTTGATCAGTCAAATGATAACTAGACATAAAGGGATTTCCAATGAGCTATTCTAAGCTCAATTTGGAGTTTAGGAACACCTTCAAAGGTTGACTACAATAGCACTATGCCTTGAGGCAGCCTCATTTGGCACATTTTAACTAGTCTTGGGATATTTGATTTCTGGTAGCGAAAATGAACTCTAAATTTCAAAGTTTTAGTCAGGTTGGAAAGTAAACTCAAGGACCTTTCCAACGGGCTATCCTGTGCCAAATGTTGACACCAGCAAGGCCTCCAAAAGGCTCCTACAAAAAGGATCTACGCATAGAGATGGCACGGTGCATTGCGTTGCCCTCTACAGTGCAAAAAATACATTGGCGCGATGCATAGAGATGGCACGGTGAATTGGGCTAAAAAGAATGATTTTTCTCAAAAGCTCCCTCATATTTCCAAAATCCCTCAACTCTTATAGTGTGCAAGTAATTTAAGCCCTCTTCCTTGCTAGTGAAGGTGTTTTTCATATAATTTATGGTGGTTGTGTAAAAGAAAATTCAAACCCTAATACCTTGCAATTTGTGCTCACAAACAAGTGCTTAGGGTTGGTAGTTTGTGTTTTTGTTTCCAAATTCCATTCCCTCACTCCCACACTCTTTGTTTCCCACATTCATTTTCTAGTTTCATCCCCATATACCTAATTCCCATATCCCTAAATTCACTAACCCCATATTTCTAACTCCCACTATCCCAAACCCTAGCTACACATCCCTAAACCCTACCATACCCTATTACTCTCTTTTTCCCATATCATTTTCAAAATTCCTAAATCCCCAAACCTCACATTCCTAAAACACAATCAAGTGATTGTCCTCACATTGCAAACTTCACATGATTGAACCATACCCTTCCCCTCACTCCATTATACCCATTGTTCCATATTTCTCACAATCCCCCATTTTCCTTTGGCATATTTGGCACTTGGAGACAAATACATCAAGTCTTCATTTCTCATCTTCAACCAATCAAACATACACTTTTCATACACATTGCAACACCATGACGGACACAGATTCATCATATGAACAAGATAGTAATTGCACCAATGTACTGCATACACCAGGAGGGTACTGAGGAAGCGCAAAACGCATGATCAGCTTGAAGTCTTGACCGAAGCCTCTTTGGCTGAGCATGATACTTGATGAGGCACCTCCAGCCCAAATTTCAAGAAATTTGGAGCAATTTTTTCATTTTGAAAATTTTTGCACTAAAAAGGAGGTTTTGCCTCCCTATGTGCCGCGCCACGTGGTGCTCTCTTTTTCTAGAGGTCTCCAAATTTCAAAAAATTTACATTTCTGGATTTTGCATGAAAAATTATGACTTTTGGTGCATGGCCAAGAAATTTGGGCAAGTTTTGGGCCTTCAAAAGGTCAAAAACACTCAAAAAATGACCTCACTGCCCCTATTTTGACACATAGGAAGCAGTCTTGGGATATGAAATTTTTGGAGGGGAAAATGGACACTAAATTGAAACATTCTACTTGGGTTGGAAAGTCGACAGCTAGGGATTCCCAACAAGCTATCATGAGCTCAATTTGGACTTCAGGAAGTTCCTCAAAATCAGTTCCAAAATGGCGTGATGGATAGAGAATTTGGGCGCGGCACATAGAAGATTTTGGCCTATTTTTCACCCTTCAGCTCAAAAATTCGGCCATTTTTGACTAGTTTTGCTTTTTGATGTAATTATTGATCTATCTTGTTGTAACTTGATGAACATGATGTAATTTTGGCATATTTTTACTTGTTCTAGAGGATTCATTCACTAAAAAGTGAAAATTTAATGAATGAATCAGTTTCCTACCTTATAGAGGCAAGTTGTTTGATTGCCTAGATTTCAGTGCTTTATTTAGAATTGGTTGAAATAGCTCCTAGAATGATTAGCTCGACCCCTAGAGGCATGGGAATGGGTTAGGATGGTCTATATCATGTATTTTCTGAGTCATTGTCAGGGTTGGACACTCGGGATTGCTTGGCACATCATTGTACATTCTATCTCTGAATTTTTGGCAAAGGAAAGACCAGGGTTTTGCAACAATTGTTGGGATCCATGTGGTTTTTTTTTTTTTTATGGTGTGTTACTCTATGTGATTGTGAGTTCATTGATGTTTATGTGTTTCATTTTCCCTTCTCTTTTCTTCTAAAATTAAACAAATGAGTGATTAAAGTAGAATTCATTGGACTGTTGTGCTCTGCCTTGAACTTTTGTTTAATTTTCAATGTTTTCATCTGTTTAAGGAGGACTCTTGATACTCTCTTGCCCTCCTTGGCTCCTCACCAGTCTGATCCATCCATTTATTCATTCTAAAGAATCAAAACAATTTCCTTCCTGTCCCCAATCAGAACTCTACAAAAACTGTGCCTCATCCCCAGACCCAAATTTGCCTCTCCCATTTTCCAACTCAAAACCCATCAAAAAACTCAAATTCAATCCTTGCACTACATACCTAGCCTAAGATTAGTTGTAAAATTAGTCATCTGTAGCCCTATCGATTATCTTTGCTCGAGATGGACTCGGAGAGAGCCCTCTCTTGTCCTCATAGGGCTAGCTACGAGGCTGAGCATGGTTTGATGTGGACCTAGAAGCTTACCTTTCTAGCTTGAGTTAAATCTAGGCTCTAACAAGAGTGACAAATGAAAAAATATTGAGAGAAGAGAATCAATCTAGTTATACTCGTAGAGCCAATTTTCAACATAATATACACATAAAGACTAATGGTCAAGTCTTCAGAGTTGGTGAATTCATCTAGAATGCCATTATTAGAAAATGATGAAATTAGTGACTAGGTGACTAAAAACGTTAGTCACCACAATTATTTCAAGTGAATTGCTACTAAATTTAAGAAATTTTAAGTAAACAAACTAAAAATGACTAACTTAAATGACTAATTTAGTCTAGAGATAAAATACACGACTAGATAATAAGTGACTAAACTAAAAGTGACTAACTTAAATGAGTAATTTGGTCTAGGATTAAAATATATGACTAGATAAGAAGTGAGAAAATTAATAATGATTAATTTAAATAACTATTATAGTCTAAGAATAAAAATATGACCAAACAAAATGTACAACAAGGATTTGAATTAGTCATTTATGTTAGTGATTTTTTATTGTGTCACTCTAGAAATGGTAAATTGCAATTTTGATACCAAAGTGTTACATTTCACTGCAAGGTTCTCTAAATCCATCTACGGTGTTAAAATTTAGAGACAAAGGGGTCTCTAAATCCATATACAATGTTAAAATTATGAATACCCTTCTGTGTCTAAAGTTTAACAGTGCAAATGGATTCAGAGACCCCATTCTTTGAATCCATCTATAGTGTTAAATTTAGAGACAAAGGGGTCTATGAGTCCATCTGCAATGTTAAAATTCAAATACCCTCATTTGCAATGTTAAACACTCTAGAAATGGAAATTTGTAATTTTTATACTAAAGTGTTACATTTCACTAAATTTTAATGCTATAGATGGATTCGGAGACCCCCTTAACCCCCTCAAAGAAATTCAACTATGAATCCATCTGCAATGTTAAAAGTTAGATATTAGATGGATTCAACAACCCCCTCAAAGGGGCCTATGAATACATCTATAATGCTAAAATTATAACAATTTTACACAATATTATTGAGTATAAGTGTACGATATATAATAGTTTTACACTCCTTAATTTGGAAGGAGGAATAAGAAAGAGAGTTTGAAACTAATATTCAAGGGTTTTAAGAGTTAATAGGAATTTGTTCCTCAAATCTTAGAGAGACAACACACTATTTGTTGTGGTGTTTTTGTGATGTTGTTACATACCATGGTTGATTATTGCACTAGATTCATTGAGGGAATATTGATTGTATTAATTTGAATTCAATGTATGTTGATTAATTTAAACCTTATCAATTAATATAAATGTAGACTACTGTAAAGCCATATTATTCTATACATAATTCTACAAACACATGCAAGGGTTGCAAAGCAGAGCTCAATTGCCAATCTTGCACCTAGGTAAATGTTGGATTATTCTCCACTTATTTCAAATAGAGGAAACTCAATTAGAAAATATTTGAATTATTTAAATTTAAATATAAAAAATGTATGTGCTTATGCATTTTTCGCTGATAATAATTATCATATTCTTATTTATATTCCCTTATTTAAACTATAGAATGTAAAAGAAAAGGCATGTGTAAATACTATGATCCCAAATATGAAGATGGCCACTCAACCTAGTTTTTATACCATGGTGGATAATTGTTTTCAAGCAGACAAGTATAAACTATGGAATACCATTTAGTTTGTAAATTATCCCATCCCAAGTCTTAATTTTATCTTTCCTTCTCATTTGTTTGTCCAAATACATTATCCCACCAAAAAGGTGCATGCCCTTTCAACTTTGTTAATATATTTTTAACTCTCTTGGGGTGCTCATTTTCTCAAACTCGAGGAATTTCTCCATCTTCCCAATCTAATAAATCATCTAGCCTTATCTCCCATGGGGCCTCTACTTTTCACTTTTTATTACTCATAGCATGAATATCTACTGCAACCCCACTTTTCTTAGCTTCCTCCATGGAATCCATTCTAGTGAACATGAAACTCAACGTCTAGGGGATTTTATTTGTGGTTACGTTTCCCTCTACTCTATGCTTGTATTCCTAATTCCCTTATATGCTCTTTTGCAATTCTCCTTGTTATAGGTCCACCAAACAAATTCGCTTTGATAACATTTTTCTTCAATTCATATGTGGACCTCAAACCTACTTTGATACCAAAATAGTGCAACCTAAATTAGTATTTCCATAGGCAACAATAACCATAGTTACAAATCCACTTCAAGCATAACACATAATAAACAATTAAAACAACACACAAAATTTTATATCCTAGACAAAATAAAAGATGACTTTGCTCTTAGAAAAACATAAAACCCTTATGAAAACCCCTTAATTATACTTTTTAGCTAAACTAATTTCCTGTATTCAACAATTCATTATAATCTACACTCTCAATAAAGTAGAAAAAATATATATTTTACAACATTTTAAATTTAAAGCCACCAATTTTTAATCAACCAATAACTTTAAAACTTTAATAATTATAAATGAATAAAATAATAAAAAGCTCTATAAATTTTATAATAAGAAGAAAATCATAAAAATTTTAATATAAACTACATATTTATCTATCTTTTAATACCAATCAACCAACTTTGATAAAAAAATAAATATGAAACAATCTCACTATAAATAATTTTCCACAACAAATTCGAATTTCCTTCAATAATCTCAGTGCATGACTTTGCATCAATGAATTCATTTGATCTTAAGCATCTAAACCCTCAAAGACTTGGAGAAACCCGACCAAAATAATATGCATCCAATGAAATCCTCTGATATGCTCATGTAAAATCCACCATTACTCCATAACGGCCTCGGGAAATATTACAAAGATGGAGGCCATGAAAAACAATAGAAAGGAGGTGGATAGGGAGCCAACTACTAGTTTTCCTCTGGTGATCATAGAATCGACAAGAAACCTCTATGGCATTGCCTTCATCCAGCATGTGGGAGCATAGAATTAGCCATGGTTGTGCTCCTTCACTCCCTTTCTTATCTACCCCGGGATGCTTAGAGGAGGCCCCAGCCATGGCATTTGATCCTCTGCCTCAGCTCATCTGACAATTCCAACAATATCACCCTCACCATAGATCTAGAGTTGCAGCTCCTCCATGTCCACACAACCAGGGCCGAGGAGGTGGTCGATATTTTCATGGACCTATTTCACACATACTTGTTGTTGAAACAAGGCTTTTCTAGCTATAGTTGGCTTGGATTGCTCCATCCCTAGTGCCAAGGTATCCACCGCCATGGTCTCGTGCTCCAGATCACTAGCCAACCAGGCTTAGCCTATGCTCTTACCACCAAGAGTTTGGCATCCAAGATGACAGTCCTCTATTAGGATTGTGAAGAGTTATGTGCCATTGATACATCTATTGTATTTTTTAGAACACTTGCCTCTAAATAAATAATATGCAAGTCAACTCTCTAGTGGCATTTGATAATTAATGAACCCAAAAAACCATTCTAGAACATCAATTTTTTTTTTGGAATTTGAATTTTGGATTTGTGTACATTTCTAAAAATTCCCTAATGAACACTATCTTTAAATAAAGACTTCCCAACAGTAATTTGCAATGACCTTCCATGATTTTTTTCGAAGGACGCGCTCTAACAAAACATTTCAAGCCATGGAGAATTTATTTGGCTTTCGAATGATGGATGTGGAAACATTGCACTCATAGGAATTATATTGCAACCAACTTCATCTCAATGTGTATAACATTTACGTAATTCTTTTTCGATCGTTGGGGACATGAGTAACGATAGAGGTTATTTTAAACTTTCCTTTATGTGAACGAAAAAGTTGTGAGAGGGTGCATATCTTTTCCTCTATCCAGCAAATAGATGGATACTTTTAATGATTGTCTTTCAACAAGTGACCTTGTATCACTCCACTGTGTTGTGACAAAAGAAACACTACAGATTCTCAATCTTGAAACTTTGCAACACATAAAGCTAAGTAATGGATCTAGCTTATTTCTAACTATTTCTCTTGGAAGCTATTAGTTTATTAAATTCTTCAGAACATAATATTCAAAACTGGAACAGGTGACTAGACTGGTCCATCTATCAAACTAGGTTCCAAACCGGAACTGATCAAATTAGGACTAGTTAGATATTATTAATTTTAGGTTAACATGTTCTTTACTTAGGAAAATTAGTTCAAAGATCCATATTGGCCCAATTTTCCATTAAAAATCACATAATACGCCATTATAAGGACATTAACTAAAGGAAGAACATAAATGAAACATGCAAAAGACAAGCCAAGGCAAGAGTACACAAGGATATGACACAAGCCAGGGAAAAACCCTAAGATGGGGAAAACCCTTGATCAGTACTTTATCTTATTAATAATATCAAATGTTCAACAGAGAGAGAAAGTAAAATAATATAAAGTCAAAATGACATGCCGATCCAATATGATTTCCCTTGGACAAGTGAATAGCCAAAAACTACAATATCATCATTTTGTCAATAATAGTCAGATAAGATATGGTTAGTATTTCTTACAGTCCACTATTGTTTCATTCAATTGATTAAGAAACCCTCCTTTCAACTGCGGCTTTCCTTGGCAAGAAAGAGGTTGTCCATCATTGGCCCTTAGAGCTAATCTAAACCCAAGATAGGCTTTTGAACCCCTTTGTCTAACATGTTGCATGCTTGCATACCTACCTAAAGTAATGGCTTTGAAGTGCAGACATAGAAAGGGAGAACTTCTTCCTTAAATTAACCATAGATCAACTCGAAGTCAATACATGACATGACTTTCTGAGGTTGAATTCAGACCTGTAATGACATGATTATCCATACAAGTTTCCCTGAAATTTGATCATCATATGGTTGTCTATCTGAGGAATCTTGATCCTAGTTGTTCAGGAAGAAACCAAAAACAAAAAACCCTTCGACCTCCTCAAGAGCTCAACTACCTTAGATATAAATTTGATCCCTTTGATGTATCAAATGAGGTTGAAGGCACCTCTATATATATAAATTTTTGAGGGCCAGAAGACATGACCATTGGGATTTATGATGATGAGGCTGACCTTGACAATTTGCACATGAGTGGACATAAATTCAAAAGCACACTCCTTCTTGCCTAAATTTGATGATCTTTAGGTCGTTTTTGGTCCTCTCGAAAAGAGGATTTCAATGCAATAATCATGTCCAATAGGTGAGTTGTCCAATGGTGTAATTTGGCCCTAGTTGCCAATTTTAACACTTCCTCTCAACCAAGAAGAATTACATCTAGTAGTCTATCATGCCATCTACTCATCATCAACTATCCTAATGTCACGTGCCATCTTTGTATCTTTTCTCTCCTTTGCTCTACTAAACATTGATAATAATAATGAGGAATACATGATTGAGAGTGAGTCACAATACCTTACCACTCTCCACTGACAAAAGTCAGTCCATATAACTAGATGTAAAACTATAATCAGACTTGGTCCCAAGTAATCAAGTTTGTTGAACATCATTCATCCTAGACATAGGGAGTACAACAGTACATGATGCGTCCTTTTGTAGTGCTATGGTCCCAAACCACTTTTTCGAACTCATTGGCTAGATTGTAGGTACTTCCCATGTGTCCCAGAAAACATGGGTAGGATGGTGTAGGAACACTAACAGGGAAAAAATATATAACATCTTGATCACAACCACTGTAGGGAAAGGAGAACCACATCCTACAAACACATGTCACAACCATACATAGGGAAAGGAGAAACCACATGCTACAAACACATGTCAAAACCATACATAGGGAAAGGATAAACCACATCCTACATGCATTCAAACCAAGAGTAGGGAAAGGATAAACCATGTCCTACATGCATGCCAATCAATAATCGTAGGAAGGATCCTACATGTGCGGAAAGGGAGAACTACGTCCCACCAACATGTCAACCATCAATCGTAGGGAATAAGCATCCTACATGTGGGGAAAGGATGAACCACATCCCACCAACATGTCCACAAGAAGATTCTTGAATGCATCTCTCAGCTGGGGTATCCACAGGAGAAGGTGTGTTAATTTTAGGTATGTTCTATGCTTAGAGAAATTTAATTCAATTTTCACAATTAGCTCAATATCTTTTCCAGATTAGCAATCACATCAACATTAAAGTAAATTGTAGATAAAACATAAAAATAAATCACGGAATACAAGCCATGACAAGAGGACACAAGATGTGGTGCTAGCTAGGGACAAACCCCAATGTGGGGAAACCTTTGATCAATTCTTATCATATGTTCTTCAATAGTTCAGCAGAGAGAGAGAAAGTACATTTACAATAGAAGTAAACACTTAGACTTTCTAGATAAGAGAATAGATCATCTCTACATGATAATAGTTGAAGACATGTTTCTTCAACTGATTTTGCAAGGCGACTCCTTCACTTATCATTGTGCTACATCTCGTCATCATGTTGCGCCTCACCGTGTTACACCATGTTGCACCCATCATTACAATGCTAGACCTTATGACTACTGCACCTTGTACTAGATGTCCCATTTACTAGCTCCATCAAACTTCATTGTTACACCATGCATCACCATGCTTACAATTGTCCATGCTTTACCATTTAGACATGTTGTACCTTTGCATGCTAGGTGTACTTGCTGCTAAGTACCATACAACTGTCACAATGTTAGTTTGTTGTCCCTTGCATGTTGTTGTACCAATGTGCTTCCAATTGGCTCCAACAGGCTACAAGGAAAACTGGTGTATCTCCAATTGCTCACGTTGACCTCAATACATGGCACTTAGTGGCTGCAATAATTCTGTCCACACTAGGACTGATCCTCTAGCACCGAAATCAACATAAATACATCCCTCTACTTCTTCAAGGGCTAGTGATTATTCTCTGCACTTAGGTCATTGTTTAAGGATTCCATGCTGCACACTACAACCCACCTTCTGTGACTTTGAGACCCCCCAGATAGTGTTCCCTTCTCCCACACATATATCTTCTCCTATGTCATTATTAAGTCCACCTTCTAGGCCTCCAAACACTGCCCTACAACCTCTTGTTCACACATAAATGTGTTTGTTTCTTTCCACCTCCTAACAGTGTCTTTTAGGCCTATGGCAGAGCTGTAGCAGCTCCTCCTAGCTGCAGCTCACGTATGGGAGGAAGATACCACAAGGAGAAGGCTTATCCACCACCCAAAACTACCTTGCATGGCTGCGGCCTCCCACTGTTGAAATATGAGGCCTTGTAAGGGGCAAATTAACCCAAAAAAGTCTCCTACAAGCTTCTCCTTCTCCCTTAGAAAATTCGGCTATTTCAAAGGTGTATTACTCATGAATGGATGCACTTTTGATCCCTTTCTTCCACGCTGTCCACACTCCTAAACTCCTCCCATTGTCTTCTAGGTTTTTGCATCTAGGGCTTGATATGATAGTGGTTAGGTCTTCTTAAGATCTCAGATAGGCCTCCTCTATACAACATATAGGAGCCTTCCTTCAATGGTAAACATATACTATATTAGACCTTCTTTCTCTGCGACTAGGGCATGACTAGATCCCATTCAATTGCACCTAGGTGTTCCTCTCTTCAACTACATCTAGGGCACCTTGATTTGTTGCGTCTAGGGATTCTCCCTCTTGATCTCTTTAAGAGAAGTGTGTGTCTAAAATGACTCTCAAGTCATCTCCTTTTATACTAATTCGTTGAGTACTTGTGGGGTTTATTTGGTTGCTCATTGACCTTGATGAATTGTCCCATAACATAAATAAATTCATATATCGATGAATACTTATCAGAATCGGATGATCTTTAGATCAATCCTACACCTCTTAATGAGAGGTATCCAAGAAAAATATTAGATACCATTAATAAGATGACCCACAGGGAGTTTGTACCTAGTTTCTAATTTTAACAAGGTAAACCACTCATCCTGCTCATATGCCATAGGAGAAGGAGAAACCACTCATCCTTTGCATATCTCATCAATCGTAGGAGAAGGTGAACCACTCACCCTAAAAACATGTCTACCATCACGGGGTATCATAGCGGAAGGTGAACCACTCACCCTACATAAATGTTTACCATCATGGGGTATCACAGGGGAAGGTGAACCACTCACCCTATTATCACTCATAGCTCTCAAGAAGTACCCCAGTCCCCCAAGAGCTCCCAGAGATGAATGTTCAACCGGACCCTCCTAGTAAGGTTTATCCACAACTCCTAGCCTCTCTTTGAAGAAAGTAATATTCTTATTCAACAATGATGAATCTAGGTAGCTTTCTAATGCACCATAAAGTGGTACCCAATATATGTGGAGTATGGATTCTCTGAAGAATATCACAATATAGCACGTCCTCAAATGGCTAACTAAAGAAATTATTCAACCAAAATGGCTTCATAATAAGCCATGCTTGTTGCTTTATACATTTAGCCTCAATAATGCTTTCAGAGCAACCAAATCAAGAGATATAGTACTATATGTTCTCTTTCCATTCATCATACTACCAACTGATCCAGCATCAAAATATTCATGCAATATTGGATTTCGTTAGTGTACCTCAAATTATAGACAATAGATTCACTGAGATATATTACTAAGTAGCTATCAATATATAGATAGAGCCTTCATAGTGATGCATTTATCTAGGACACCAAGGATCCCACTAGATATGCATATGCAAACCAAAAACTTCTTCATCAAATATTAAGTGCATGAAATAGATTATCAAGGCTAGTTCAAATCCCTCTTAATTTGAGAGGGACATCAATCAGATATCATCAATATCTGTACCTTTATGGCTCTACTATAACTTACTCTAGATATATATAGAAAAGTGACCTTGCCAAAATATAACCAAAGTCATGATCATGCAATTTTCATGCAGTCTTTCAAATAATAGGGATATATCTAAGTTATTTTCCTTGTCAATAAACATTTGGAAAGAGGAGTTATCAGGTCATACTTCCAAGGATTCTATAGCTCCCTTTGAAGACTTGTTTCACGTGATCATATAGCTTCTCAAGCAAGGGATAAGACTTTTCATGAGGAAACTGCAACACTAAACTTCAAGGAACCTCCAGGTCAAAGAGGAAAATTTCAAAGAATCATCATGGTTCTTCTTCAATCAAGGAGAAGAAATTCTCCCATGATATTATTTCAAAATATCTCAATTACCCTCTATCACTAGGTGAAAGATGTCAAAATCAACACCTCATCTTCTTATCATGCTCGTATAGAATCTTTCATGCACTTTCTTCAAGGCACCTCAACTTTCATGTTGATAAGGGTTGTTATAGAGATCTTCTCCAAAGTCTCGTGTGCTTCTTCACCTACTTGTTCTTTAAAAAAAAAGTTTTCAAGAGTGTTGCACCCCTTTTCAAAATGTAAGGTGCTGCATTTTCTTTTACCGGAAGATGCCTCTAGCTTCTTCAAAAGATAAGCTATCAAATGTTTCCATATGTCTTGTTCACAAATTTGATTGTGAACAAGGCTATAAAACAATCGTCAATTTACTGGAGCTACAACATATCATTATGGATACTAGACTATAATAATACCATGCATAATATTGGACTTGAAAAGAGATCATAGATTATGTTGAGTTGTAAAGAAGTGTCACACATAGCAGAATTGATGCCACATTTTATTGTGAGGTAACCAACTATCTTCACTATATATGGTTCTATGATAGCTTCAAGTCGTCAAACTTCTAGGACCATGAATCATTTCGAATGATCCAAAATCATTGCTTATAAACATGTCTTCGATAGAAGCTCTGCTTTGCTACTTAAGCTTAGTATATAAAAACTAAAAAGAGGGTTAACTATGATATAAATATCGAATAATTTCATTGCTTGATGCCTATAGCTACTGTAAGTCATAAAATATCCAAAATTTAGCTCAGCTAATATAGAAACTATAGATCATGTCACTGTAGAGAGTGTAAGACTTGGTTCATATTCAACATTTATCATTGTATGATGTACAAATGCATTAATGCTCTGGAGCCTTATTAATAATCCATCGACATAGGGGTCTTGGCTTCTTTTTCTTTATGGGTTGAGTTACAGTTGAGTCTAGAACAATAGGAGAACTAAGCTTACTCTTTTATAGGCTTTGAGAGGAAGAGAAGCTCAAAAGTTCAACATAATAGATAAGAAACAAATGTTAGCATACTACCCAAGGCCATGATTGGTGACTACCATTGGAAAGTTTGCAGGAAAATTTGATTTCTAGCCTAGGGTACTAGGTAAATTTTCTGCTCGGGTTGGAGATTTGTTCCTATTACAACAAGAGTGTTATGTTGAGAGCACCTTTCTAGAGGATTTTCTAGTCATGCTTCAAAGTAAGTGTTCCAGTAATGAAACTCCAGATGTAGAGTCAAGGTTTGTAAGGCAACAACACACAGGCTTGCATCAGAAATCTGTTGCTATCAATAAGAAGTGGATGTAATATTCCCATATATTCAGTGATAAAATGGAGAAGACACTTGGAGCCACTGTTGGGATCGAAATAAACCTGATATGTGCTTATTGAGGTGTTGGTCACATGATTTTGTTTGTCATTTGTTCAGGAACAATGAGGAAAGTACCTTTAGCATGGACAAATGTGTATGGAATCAAATGTTTGAAGAGTAGAAAACCATCAATGAATTCAGTATTTTTAATAGCAAAGTTCATCCATGCATGAAGGTCTTATAATCCTACCCTCAAGACACACCATAACACAAGAAATTTTGGAGATTCGTATTTGATTATCTAAATCACATGATACATTAGGGCTTACGTATCATTTTTTATTGGAATAATGCATATATAAACTTTATGTTGCTTATTCGGGATCTATGAAGAACTAGGGCTTTTATTATGACTAAAGTTAGTACTGAGGGAAACTATAGAAGCAACAACAAAGCATACGTCTTCGTAGTATTTCTCCATATAGAGGAGACTTACAATTTCTTTCCATGCATACTATTGTGCCTCATTTGTAAATAAATTTGTCCTTATGTGGCATGAAAAGAATCTAATTATTCCTATATAAATGATAGCAAGAGCATGAACTGGTTGGAACTTAGAATTGAGGTATCCTTTGTCCTTTTCCTGACAACAAAACTCAATTATATAAAGAGCATAAATAGCATTTTGTCACAGTATAAAATCATTTAGAAAGAGAACGCATAGGATACAGAATTAGAATTAGTTCCTTTATGTTTTCGCCTATAATGCAGAAGCTACAGATCTTAAAATAAAATATTTTTACTAAATTATCAGTAGTCTATACAAGCTCTAGTTTGTTTAGGAAATAATATAACCAAAAGCCCTAACTAGTTTTCTCAGTTACACTTTGCAATGTTGTTGAATGTCCATAGTATTTTTGTCACCTGGTTCAATTAACAGTAGTGTAATTAAGGAAGGAAAAGTCAAGAGGTCCATCAAAATTTAGGCTAAAATATCAGTTAGATAGAAAACTCCTACATGTTCCTACAACAAGTTACACTTTTTAGTCCCATTGGCCATTCTTTTTTAGCACTCCTTGGATATTACTAAAGTTATATCATCTTTTATTATCTACCTCGAAAGTATAATGTGATCTAGGTTTTGAGGACCCACTCATTTCCCTTGTGAGATTTACATGTAGTAAACAATAGTTATTCATGTATTTATTAGGATCATGAAGTTTGAGATGGGATAGAATGGAGAACTAAGCCTCTTTTTCATGGGTAGTTAGCCTTTGGGGAAAAGCCTTTCCTTATTTTCATGAATATTGACTATGTTAAAACAATTTATGTGCCAATGAGCTTCTTGGAGCTCATGTACTATTCATTGCTGAAAAGTTTATTTCTTATGTACTCCATTGCAAGCACAGATTATGGCCAGATTAAGCATATGGATGTCCAAGTTGAGTAAAACCTAGTAAAAAACGTTGATAGTGGTTAGCATCCCAATCTGAGAGTAGCATGGCGAGATAAGGGTGAACTAGAGTTGCAACACCCTCTCTGCCATCATCATGGTTGGAGACAAAACAGGTTTCATTTGGTCAAATAAAATTCAAAGAATTCTTAAGAATGAGCCCAAAAATATTAACATTTTGCAGACAACATATCCAAAGCTTGTAAACCACATTTAGTCCTTCTAAATATTATCTTGCAATAGGGATCTGAAAATCCCATTATATGCATGACACTACTATCATTGACCTTTGTGTAGGATGGATATATCATCATACTTTTCTAAACTTTCTTGTAGCCCTGCAATGGTATTGAACACATTGAATGTTTTTGGGCCCTATGTTGTGCACCTTTGGTTCCCTTTGGGCATCCTCAAGATCTCAATAGTTATTTTTGGACAAAGGGGTATGGGCCCTCTTGCTAGAGCTATAAGGTGTGATTCCTTGAAAAGAATAGCTAGTATCATATGGTTGAGAATCACAATTGTGAGTCTTGAGGCCTACCATGCTTTGGATGAACTGAAACTGAGGGAAGGTGGCATGTGACTCTTGGGATGCATCAATCTTATTTCCATGAGAGTTTTTCCTAACAACTTGAACCAAACCTTCCTCAATACCAATATTGGGATGAGAGGCCAGATTAAATGGAGGAGCTTGAGGGTGTCGAGGTTGCAGGACATGACGCTTTATATTCTGAATTCTCTAGTTAGTACTTTGGCATCTAACATAGGCATTAGAAAAGCTAATGTAACCTTGAACCCGCTTAAACATCTTTTTGTGTAGAGGTATGTATGCTTACCATAGTTAGTTCTTGTAGCTATTCTAGTGGTTGTTTAGGTAGTTCATTCAACTTATCTTTCCTATTAATAAAATTTTTAATTCACAAGTACCAGTTGTTTATGGATCCTTTTTGACATTTTTTGTCAATATTCTAAGGTCAAATCTTTTTGGCACTCATCATATTTTCAATCACGGGTGCAATGGGATGAAACATGTGCAATTCTACGACCAGAGAGAGTTTTCCCTTTGAAAATAGAGCTGTTTGTGGAACCTCCTACTCTAAACCCTCAGCCAGTTCATATGAACAAAAGACCTCCAACATATGTGTTTCCTTCATCAACGGACCTATCAATGCTTGGTATACATTTGTATTAATTATGTGATATGTATGTTTTTATCGATGAATGCAATGCACAACTATCTCATGCCTTGTTGCTTCATAGGTTCTTGTAAAACCTCTATTGACTCCATTAGTGTGATCTAGTATTTGTAGACACTATAATGCCAAGAGATGAAGGTAGGTAGACAAAGTGAGGTGGAAATCATTCAAAAGCCTATTTTGTGGGGAGCAGAAGTGAATGATGTTAAACTAGGCTCTAGCCTCTCAAAAGCTACCACTAGAATCCAAAAATTAGGTGGTGCCCCATAGGTTTGAACCCGCATTTGGTTAGCTCATAAATGGAATTTTTTGCTTCCTAATATGGTAAATATATCCTTATTGAAATGTTTAACTAAAATTGAGCTACCCACATTAACACAATTGCAACAGAATACACAATAACACTCGACAATTCCAAATTCAAAAGCACCCCTCCATCATTTCTAACAATGTACATACTTGAAAGTTAGATTGTTAAAATATACATATTTACTTATATGCCACCTTGCTTGACATGTCAGCTCAATGAAATTGGCTCAAATTACACTGACTAGTTGTTAGATGGTTCCTCTTCTGACAATGTCAAGTCAACTCTTCATGTTGGTATAAACTACTTCATATATAGAAGTGTATCCCTTTTAATTCTCCATTCAATTTCTAATTTACATAGGTATTTGTGCTCTTCCCAATAGCCCTAATAGTCTCTCTTTGAAAACTATTCTCACAATCCATCCTACAATTCATGCTACTTCTTATAGCATCAATTTCAGAAAATTTCCTTATCCGTAAAATCCCATGGCTCAAATGCGTCGACTCACAGTATCCAAGGTATACAGAGTAGTTTGCAACCTTGTTGTATTGCTATAGACCTATAAATCTGACCTTACAATCTTTAAAGTCTCTACAACCTCATCATTTCATGCCTCAAAACTTGTATTTTTTTTGCCACTCATTTTCAAACCAAAGCATCCATGAACATTTATTTTTTCACTGGGGCAACCACAATTGACATTGATTTCATTACAACCATAGAAATTTGCAATTTCAACCACTTTTTCAAGGTTGACATGTGACTCCGACCAATTTTAAGAACTATAGGATGTTGCATTTTGTGGATTTCCAAAAACTTATCCAAGTTGTGATATCGGTGAACAATAGTCTCTACCACAACCATTTCAGTATAAAGCTAGGCATGATAAGAGATGAGAAGTGTAAGGGTCCTATAATGATTATCAGTCCAATCCATCATTGGTGCTACTCTAGACCATCAACAATGATTGTGTGATACAATATTTGTAACATTCATTTTCACACTGGTTTTCTCCTCATCTACGGTTATATGGTCTAAGCTTCTAAGATGCAAGGTATTTTGCGTTGTTATATTGTTATGCTTTTATTGAAATTATGAATCAAATTCTACATTCAAGGGTCTGGAGGCACAATTTAATCATGATTTTTGTTTTTGAATGTTGTATAGTAACAGTGTCAAGGAATAGTTTGTTTGTCCAATTAGAAGGTTGAGTTCCTTCTCTCAATCAGGAAGGTGGCTTCAATGTTTGCATCGATTTTGGAATGCTACAACATTGTTAATTCGATTCTCCCTATTTATTTTATTCTCAGGTTCTATCCTTCATTCCAAAAATGTGATATAAGGCAAGCTTGATTTCTAAAGGCTCTTCATGTGCTTCTAGGGAAAAAGAATGGATGCCAATGCCTCCTTGTCTGAGAATTTATTTTCCCTCTATTTTTATGATCCAGATTAGCAAGGAGACTTGTCGGGGTTCTCCTTTATGTCTCTACACGGACCTATAAAATTTTCCTCACTAGAGGATCAAATTGAACATTGTGTGAGTTCTTTGATTATGCTCTAAAACTCTCGAAGGAAAATTACGAAAGGGGTATCAACTAACCACAAGTGTTAGCAAGTGAAAAAAAACATGGTTCATCAAATATGTCACCTTGGTTGAAGACAAGATTGATTGATTTCCTTTCCCTTGAATGTTTTTATGCATAATAAGGTTTTTTATGCTTCAATCCAGAAGAGAATTGTCACTTGTATGCTTCAGCCAATGTAACTCTCCTATAAACTAAGAATAAACGTTGAAATAACATTGATCAAATTCTTCCAATTTTTTTAAAATGCATTACAACACCTGATGTCAAACCATGGAAATGTATGTAATTATGTTAGCTATCAAGAAGCTTCTCCCCAATTAACCATAAAGGCTACAAAAAACCACATATGGTATAGTTCCAATGTCCCCATACTTATAATTGAGTTGTTCTCAAACTCTTCTTTAAGTCCAAGAATATATATTAAGTGAATAGTCCTCGATTTTCTGCTAAGTGATCTTTAGGTCTGACTCTTCTATAGAAAATAACATAAGCATTAAATCTCTTTATCCTATCTTCACTAACAGGATAAATGTGGTTGTTGTCAGAGTTGTACCACTAGTTCTCCTCTATTAAATTTACATATGCTATGTAATGGTCACCTACTATACATCCATAATGGTTACTCACTGCATACATCTCATAGATATTGGATTAGCAAGGCCCATTCCTCCCATCAACAATTTTTTAGGTTGAGATCAACTCTAATTTTTTTCATAAACTGATAATATAGAAACATTTTAATGTGAACAAGTAGTAGGTGCTTAGCATAAAACAAAAATATGAGAGTAGTTTATAAAATAAAGAGATAAATAGGGTTAAAAACGCAAATTTCCATCCACTAGTTTTCGATCTCAGAATAGGCCTTCCTTTGATATCGAGGGATCCATCCTGGACCCAATCTCCTTTACCATCTTCTCTTCTCTATGGTTTCCCTGATGCTTTCCAAAACCCCATCCATTCCTCACAAAATTGGAATTTCATGATTATACTCAATCCACAGACCAAATTCTATAGGTTGATGATGTTTTAATGAGAGTTGGAAATTCGACATCCAAGAGTGTTGATACTGCAAGTCTATTTATGGGTGTGATTCAAGTGGATTTGTATTATCCATTAAAATTTAGATATATGATTTTGCAGAAGGAAACACATGTTTTTTCCATTTCTTTCCATTTATTATTCCATTAAACCTATTACTTTTTTATACTATATTATTACTTTACTTTAAGTAATCAATTACTTTGAATTTAGTTTAACCAATAGTGTTTTTCATTATTATATAGAGTGGTTTTTAGTGAGATTTTTTGGAAGTTTTTTTGGAGGACTTTCTTGGTCTAATTTCTTACAAGAATTTATCAAAATCACAAGGTTGATGGGTAACCCTTGCAATCTTGACCTCAAAATTTTCCGTCAGATTCCACCACCAGAAAGTCCAAAAAATCGCACTAAAAATAACTCCTTATTATATATATGAATCAAAGGGACGAGCTTCTTGATCATGGTGCAACAGTGATGACAAGGTCACCTGCTATTCTATGCACATTCATGGGATGTTGAGGCACGGTAGTGTGGGAGGTACAACAACAGTGGATATGTAGGTTGTATTAGAGGGTGCATATTTGTAATAGCCTTATGTTATTCCAATTTTAATTGTTGTCATAAATTTAGAACAATACATGCTTTTCTTTCTTTATCATAGCTTCTATTTTTATCGTTAAGCATATTATTGTTCTATTTTATTTACAATGCTTTGCATGTGAAATATTCTAAAAATAAATGGGGTGTAGATCCTTGAAGGAGAGATATGCATGCATATTTGCACTCCCTTGTAATGGGCACACCTTCCTGGGAATGGTTCTATGATGCAGATGAGGGTGTACTCCTCTAGGCTATATTTCAACCACAACATCTCATCTATAAAGAGGATCGTCTGTGTGGATTATTTCTAATTCATTGACAGTCTGCTAGGATTTGTACCATTGTTGTGTATTATTTTTCTATGGTTACTGAATGCAGATGTAATATTGAGCGTTAAGATTTGTGTGTTCTTGTTGTTCATGTGGCCCCCTTTTTTAGGGGGTTTCCCAAACACTCCTTTGGGGAAACGTGTCTTGACATTGGAGAAACATTTTTTAAAGTGTAATGTTTCCCAAGGTGCAATGCACCTCTGGAGTCTAGGAAAAGTGGGGGCATCCACCCTGTGGGATGTGTCCCTATGCAACCTTGAAATTAACCTCTCAAATTCAATTGCTTGTTATCCTTCTAATTTGGCCTTTGTGCACATCCCACTCTGCTTTGAGGTAGTGCTTCTCGCTTAATTATTTTATTATTTTCTGGATGTTTCAAGGTGTCTTTTTGTTATTTCTTGTCATTTGTCGCTGCTTTGAAAATTTTCATGTGAAGTGAATTTGATATATTCTCTTTACAAGAGCATAATTGAGTGCCCTTTCTTGCATATTTTTATCCCTATTTCTACTGTAAAACCTTATACATGGAAGGCATCAATTCCCCTCGTATTGATATATGTGGATTTGTGCATCGATTTCCTATTTCAGGCTTTTCAACTTTCTTGCTCAGTTATGGATCATACTTGCTAAATATTGTGATTCAAATGCCATGCAGATTCCTATTAGTTTTCAATATAGGCATCCAGGGAGTGAGTGTGAGTCTCGACAAGTTTCTAGAGGATGAGGGCACAACATGAATAGTCGTCTTTCTTCAACTAATCCAGCTAGTAGTGAGATGCTTGATATACAGAATGCCATTCACAAATCAATGTTGGTTGCAACTATTGAGAATTTTAATTCTCGATAGAGCTTTAACATGGTAGCAAGTTCTTCCACAAATACTATATCAACTGATCCTCCGAGATATCTCGCTGCAGTGAGTAGGAGAGCACTTAACTCCCATATTGAAGAATCTACATTTCCTCCCCTTCCTGGGGCATCAGAAAATGCTTCGCATAAATCTAGGAACAAAGGAAAGGAATAGTTTTTCTATCCAATTAGAACATTGAGTTCCTTATGTCAATGAGGAAGGTGACTTTAATGTTGTGCACCCATTCTGGACTGCTACAACATTGTCGATTTGATTCTCCCTATTTCCTTTATTCTCAATTTTTATCCCTCATTCCAAAAATGTGATATAAGGCTAGCTTCATTTCTAAGGGCTCTACATGGGCTTCTAGGGAAAAAGCATGGATGCCAATGCCTCCTTGTCTGAGAATTTTTTCTCTCTCTATTGTTATGATCCATATTAGCAAGGAGAATTGTTGGGGTTCTCCTTTATGTCTTCACATGGACCTATAACATTTTCCTCACCAAAGGATCAAATTGAAGAGTGTGTGAGTTCTTTGATTATGCTCTAAAACTCTCAAAGGAAAATTACCAAAGGGGTATCAACTAACCACAAGTGTTAGCAAGTAAAAAAAAAATGGTCCATCAAATATGTCACCTTGGTTGAAGACAATATTGATTGATTTCCTTTCCCTTGAATGTTTTTATGCATAAGAAGGTTTTTTATGACTCAATCCAGAAGAGAATTGTAACTTGTATGCTTAAACCAATGTGACTCTTCTATTGACTGAGAATAAACACTGAAACAACATTGATCAAATTCTTCCAAAATGTTTACAATGCATTACAATATTGGATGTCAAACCATGGAAATGTATGTAATCATGTTAGCTATCAAGAAGATTCTCCTTGGTTGACCATAAAGGCCACAAAAAACCACAGATGGTATACTTCCAACATCCCCATACTAATAATTGAGTTGTTGCCAAATTTTTCTTTAAGTCCAAGAATATCTATGAAGTGAATAGTCCTCAATTTTTCGCTAAGTAATCTTTAGGTTTGACTCTTCTATAGAAAATAAGATAAGCATTAAATGTCTTTATCCTATCTTCACTAACAGGAGAAATTTGGTTGTCATCAAAGTTATACCACTAGTTCTCCTCTATTAAATTTACGTATTCTATGTAATGGTCACCTATTGTACTTCCATAATTGTTACTCACTTCATACAACTCATAGATATTGGACTGGAAAGGCCTGTTCCTCCCATCACGAATTGTTTTAGGTCAAGATCAACTCTTTTTTCTTTCATAAACTGACAATATAAAAGCATTTTAATGTGAACAAGTAGTAGGTTCTTAGCATAAACCTAATTTGCTAATTAATCCAAAAATTGAAGAAATTTCACTTACAAAACTCCATTTTAACCCATAAAAGTCTCATTAAATCTTAGTTCCATAGATATAATTTAGAAGAGAGAATTATGCCAAAGAATATATAGCATAGCCAAGCTGACTTTTAATACAACCCAGTATCCCATAAAAATGCTTCCCTCCAATGGAAAGCTCTAGAGAAGATATTGCCAAACTATTGGGCATTAGTGGATATTGTAAGTGTCTGCCAAACTTACAGTCCTAGAATGTGTGTTCAAGTCCTCTTTCTCATCACACCATACATGAAGAATTAATGGGTCTAGTTCTAACAAGTCTATGCTTGCTAGCTACTCCTTGAACTGGGAAATGCCGTTCAAATTCTATAAAGCATGGATGCTCAAGGTGATAACATTATTTTTTCTTGACAGTCTGATTCTCAACATCCATAACCATCTGGAAATATTCTTCTTAGTGCTACCACTCTTGAGGCTCAACTATTGCAAGGTCTCTCTTAAGTGTCTATTATGTTTATTATTTCAAGGAAGACATGCATATACATTTGTACTAATATTTTTTCAGGAATGTTCTTGAAATGTAAATCAATTGAATAGATACAGATTCAAACAGGTCATTCCATTTTTCAAAACCCTTATCATACGAGGAACTTGACACATAACCTTGGAACTGAGATGAGCAACACAGTAGTAATTCAAAGACACCAAAACATTAATTACTATTGATGTCAACATCTCAACTAATGTCTGGATCACATTAGATTCCATCATTCCATATTATAAGAAAATAAACATTTTTTCGTCCTTTCTAAATTATCTTGAGACATTTTTCCATCCTTTTTAAAGTCTCTTGAGGATAAAGAAATCTTGAAGAGTGAAATCAAATGCTTTGCAAATGATATCCTCCATAGAAAAGAGGTAATTGATACCAAATATATTCTTAACAAAGAGAATCCAATGTCTAATCATAGTTTTCCACAACATATTCCCACTGAGCTCTAACCTTTTACTTTGAATCCAACGCCAATCCTCTCGTATTCATTGTAAATAATGATTTTACTTACTTTTCCATAGGGATAGCACAAGCTCATTCACTTTTGGAACTTCACATTTGAATCAATCTCCTCAATTTTGTTCATGGAATTGGTGGTGGATGGTTGTTTTATATCTTATATGAAATTTTCTCTTAACTCTTGCATTAAGCATTTTTGGGGTTAGCTCTAAACAAAATTAAACCATGGGACTACAGATTCTCTACAAATCTTGGTTG
Source organism: Pinus taeda (assembly GCA_000404065.3). NCBI lineage: Eukaryota > Viridiplantae > Streptophyta > Pinopsida > Pinales > Pinaceae > Pinus > Pinus taeda. The sequence goes on along the minus strand of APFE030908454.1, from coordinate 32,668 downwards.
TAATAATGTTTGCTTATTACATTTTTCTCAGTTTTATTTCCATTGTGTGTGTGTGTGTGTGTGTGTGTGTGTGTGTGTGTGTTGTAGACATGCAGATATAAGAAATAACACTTTTTCTTCAATCCGAAAGTAATTTCATATATTTAAATGTTGGTTTAGAATCTAGTATCGTTACTATTAGTCTACATTTAGTAATTGACAGGTAAAAGTTTGGTATCAAGCCTCTGTTGCTACAAGTTGAAAGGAAAATTGGTCTTAAATATAATTTGGGATAATATATCTCTTAGAGATCATTTTTTCTATAGTTTTTTCATTATTGCAAGACACTTGAAATGTCCAGGCAACAATTGAAGTTTGAAAGTAATAACAATAAAGTGGTTTTGTTTATTTAAGAAATATGGTAGTCTCACAAATCTCACTTCATTTTTGTGACTTAGCTAACTTGAATTGATTTGGAAACATTATATCTTTTTGCAGGGAGAGCTGGGAAGGTCTACAACAAATTCTGGACATTTTTCTAGACCACCAAATAGAGTTGCTCATGATAATGAAATTGAACAAATAGCTCCTTTTGCTAATACATGTTTTGGACATTTGGAAGATGCTTTTATATCTCCTTTCGCTACATTTGAAGCAATAATATTTGAAGACATGTACTCTTGTTCTTCAACTCGAGGTCTTACGAGAGTCCAGGGCCTTGGCATATAATATTCACAAACATTTCCATCAACAATAGGTGCATCTCTTTCAAGAAATCCAACACCATATCCTCAGCTAGTTAAGACAAGGTTAGCTAGTCCTTGCTCAACTAAAAAGGTGGGAAAGTTTGGGGTATTTGAAAATGAAAGAATTGTCAACAATGACTCATTTAATGCATTTTATTCTTATTCCACAAGGTTAGCGAGTACTTTGTCAGGCGTTACTTTATCCTTTGATGAAACAACTTCCATTAAGGAGAAAAACCATGCTAAGTCACAAGTACCATAGGAAATTACAAAAACTTAAAAAAAAACCATTTTCATAAATAAGTTTCTTTAAACAAAAATCAGTAGTGTTCACATCCCACAAAATCACAAGATGAATTAGGCAAGTCACGTATTTTGACAAAGGCACAACAACAATCCTTCTCCAGCTTCAATTAAAAGAGTAGAGTATTGGCAAACATGAACATGACCTCAATGACTTCCAAAGATCAAGTTACAGGTACCCACTTACATCAATATTATGCATCTATTACACCTAAGTTGTATGATGTCACATTAGTTGTTGGGATTCCCAATGGGAATTGCTAAAATGGGAAATATCAAAGTACACATATTTCAAATGTATGTACTCCTAATTTTGGTTTGAGTGGATATCCAATTAATCCAATTATTTTGCAACCCATGATGGGCAACTTTGCTACACCTGGCACTTTGGCTACCACTTTGACAATATTGTTGTATTTGCTGGCATGGATTCGATATTTGGTCCTGGTAGCCTACTTGGAGGAACATTAGGAGTCTAAATAGATCCACAAAAATTATATAGATTAAGTGAGACAATGGGAGTTTGAATTCAAATGCCAATCATGGATCCAATAAGCACGCAACAATTGCAGAGAACTATAGAATATGCTGCATGAATTGCCACAAGATTGAATGATCATTCTATATCAAGGAATTACATGGCTACCTCTTATCTTGATTTTCTTGAGTTATAGAAATCTTTCTTGACTTCTTTTCTTTCTCAATAACAGTTGCAATATGGTGTGCCATATTTGGGAAAAGGTTGTTGTAGATGTTATGCCAGTCTTTCCTTTGGCTTTGTCGTGCTATATCCAGCTACCTAATTGGAAGTCTTGTGCTTCCTAGTTCTCCTTTGGTATATGCAACTTCACCTATTTGGCATAATGAATGAAACCCTCGTTATTCCTCTGGTTGAAAGAGTTCATCCGTGGGAGATTTTCATTCCCTAAAGCCATTTATATGCTAAAGTGCCATTCACATTAACTATCATACTGAAATGTTACTACTTCTTGATATTTAGATTGAAATGGTTTATAAAACCTTTAGAACCTGTAACAACGAAATTTTCTTGCATTCCCTAAAGCCATTTATATGCAGAAATGTCATTGACATTAACCATCATACTTTGTGATTTTGCCAGATTGTAGCTCTTGGCACAAGGACAAATGCACTTAGCCAAGTTATATGAGCTACGAAAAGATGCTAAAACAAAATCACAACTGCATGTTGAAAGGGAGCATTAGGAGATGGATGCAAAAGTTGAATCCCATGTGCAACAGGCAGATATAAACAAGATGGCTCTTCTAGAATCAGAGAAATGATAGAGGGTTGTTTCCCAGGGGAGGATGGAACATTCCCTTCTATAATGGATGTTGTAGGAAGATAAAGATAAAAATCACATGGAAACACTTTATGCAACAATATGTGAAAGAGTTGCAACTGCAGAGGAGAAGAGTTTGGGTCTTTTATAGGTTGAAAAAAGTTGTGCGCATGAAATATTTATGCAAGCAAGAAAGGTTACCAATTTTCTCTGTATTCAGAGGGAAATGGAGATTAAAATTTTGAAGGAGAAGTTGAAAAATAGATTGCAAAGGGTATGTGCATGGTGTATTTGATTTGAACAATTTTTTCTTTTTAGTTGCGTGCAGCTCATTTGTCCCAATTTAACACTTACATAGGAAAAACAAAAAAGAGTAGAACTTCTAGGAAAATAGGAAGATGTGGAAGCATCAGTCATCCTAATCACCAAAAATGTACAAGTGTGGGGACTTTCTCTCAAGAAAGTTGACCAGGTCATAGTCTAACTTATAAGGGAATTCAAATTTTGATTTTAGAAATGCTGATAGTCTGATGCAACGTTATTTGTTGTTTTATGAACCTTACTGAATTCTTGTTTTATAGGGTTTGAGGGTAGTTGCAAAATTCAATATGTACAACATATGCTTTAGCATGGGTGTTTGTTTCATGTGAAATCAATCATTTCTGTTTTAATTCAGTTCCATTTGAGCAACTTGCAACTCACATATAGTCAACTTCCACATTATAGGTTGTGAAAGCACTTCTAGTTCACATTGAGTCAGTTTTTGGTGTCACAAGCAATTTAGTCTAATGTTGTGTATATAGATCATTTTCTTAAACAATTATCTCGAGGATACAAAAAAATGTCGTCAACTAAAAATAAAGCGACAAAGATGGTTGTTTCTCAAGTGCTTGTTAAAAGGACAACTAGAGGTCAAAATGCCGAAGGAAAGAAATTGTTAAGGTATCCAGTACATGTCTTTTTGTGTGCCTATATGATTTGGGGTCATCATGAGGTTGTCTTCAATGGTAGAGGAGACCGCAAAATTTCACTTGCAGAAGAAACAACTAGGCTTATTCTAGAGTTTGAATCCTTAACCACTATTATATGATATGGGCTTTCTTCTAGCTCTTCGTCAAGACTTTCTTCTCCATATGCAACAACTGATGATTGGGATTTTGGAGAACCTCAGATATTAAGTCAACAACTACCATTTGCAGCTCAAATGGCCACATTTCGTGTTGCCTGGTAATGTTAATTATATAAGTTTGTGTTGTAGAAAGTAAAGGATGCAAAATCCCTTGAAGAGGATTTAATTAGAGTGGCCTTCCAGCGTGAAGTTTCAATGTTGCAGAAGTGCAAGATAACATCAAGAGATGAGGATGATGCTAGTCATGCCTCAAAGGCCATTCGTAAGAAAGTCTGAATTACTATATATTCACATGCACTTGATATTCTCATGTTCATATTAACTGAGTGTAAAATTATGATTATTCATCTATGAGGATGCACATGAGTGACTAAAATGTGCATAGCTTTTCAATCTTAATTTTTTTGCTGTTGAGATCTATTTTTTATGATGATTTTTGTCACCTCTAATGAGATGATCTTGTTCATGGATACATAAGGAAGATATCTACAAGTTTACTAGAAGGATTAGTAGGCTATATTTATATATATCAATTGGTTTCCATGGAGTTGGGATTGTAAAAGCCACCATTTGCTATTAGTACACCTTAGTAACTCAAGGTTGTTGCATTTCTATTGAAGTTGGTTTTGGATCATTTTTTTTTGTATTCCGAGTTTAAACTTTTGAGAAAACATTGGAATTTTGATGCATACCTCTTCAGATGGTCTTTTTTTCTTTTATCTACCATCAATTAATCCTATTAAGATAGAGTAATACCTTTGCTTAGTATGGAATACCTACTTCAATATCATTAGTTATTATTATTATTATTATTTGTTATCAAAACCCAATTTGAGTCTAAAGTCTCGTCATTACATGCATTTTATAGGTTCTAGAAGATCAACAAATTCTACAAGAAACGGTTCTCCATTTGAGTGGCAGTGATGGAGAAACAAGGATGAAAATTGCACTATCAAATGCATGAGCTAAATTTATGGAATCCAAGGAAAATGGAGCTCTACCAATGCCATCTCATAGTCCCTCTGATGTCAAAAATAGTGATAATGGAAAACCAAATAAGGTTACTCAGTCATTATTTAAAAAACACTTTAGAACCAAAAACTTCCTCAAGCATTAAGTCTAACTCCAACAGTAGATTGGGAGATGCACTTGAGGAAAAAATGTTAAATGACAATGAAATTATGATTAATAATATTCTTCATGATAGATATAGATAGTTGGTTGATATTATCTATGGAATAAACAAATTTTTTGATAAAATTAAAGTGAGGATAATTAGAATGTGCTGAATGGTAAGACTTCGTCCTCTTTTGGATGAAGTAAGTAGATAATCTAGTTCCTTCACATATGTTTTATAGGCATAGGTTAAATCAACAATGGAGAAAGATTTTTGGAATGGTGTTGAAGAGTCCCTTGCATAGGATAATCTTGATTACAGTTGGGTTGTTGGACTTGTGAAAGAAGTTAGGGAGGAGCTTCTTTCATTGATTCCTGAAAATTGGAAACAATAACTCCTTGAAAGCATTGATGTGGAGCTCTTGTCTGCTATTTATTTGGAAATGATAATGCTTATGTGGCATTGTATTGATGTGGATTATGTTTGATCTCCATATTTTCTTTGTTCATCCAGATACTGGAGTTAGGAAGCCAAGACATTGAGTATCTTAGCAAGACTTTGGGTTATTCATTAGGTGTTGTATTGAAGCTTGATATTCCAACAGATGATAAGGAGTTAGAGCATCCAATGATTTTTTTTATGAATTATATGACAAAAATTCAAACCGTTCCTTTGCACATGCATTGGTGAAGGGACTTCATTTTAAATTTTTTCTACCCAAGATATCACAACAAGAAAATATTGATATTGTAGAAATTGTTTGAGGACCTGTTGTGGCCACAACCACCACCCTATTTAAACATGCTCTAGTAGAAAACTTGAATGGGTCCCCTAGAAGTTTGATCTTTCACTTCTCGGAATGATCTATTTTTATCCCAAGGATTTAAACTCTGTGTCGAGTCAAATCTTCAATTCCTAATGGCCAAGATCCCCTTTAATAAATCTCTACTACGTGGTTCATTCATGACCTAGCCTAGCCCTTCCTTCATTTACTTCATCCGACTTTTCAATCCCCATAAACCTTCATGGTGCTCTATGCTCATGCATAGAACCAACCCCCACTCTCTATTATGGTTGTATTTGGATTCAACCCACTAAATCCTTCTATTGCCCCTTTATTTCCATTATAACTCTTTAGAATTGAAATGCTTTGCAAAACATGCATAACATACCCTTGTTCGTTTATTGCAATCAACATTGACGTACAACATGTACCATAAAGTAGCGGACCCACTAGGATTATCAAGCATAATGTATACATTTTCATGTCTTCTTCTCTCCCAATCACATATCGCAGTCAACACTCACACGTTGATATATATATATAGCGCGATGCGATATGGCGGACCCACATAACTATTGAATATAATATATATATTTTCATGTCCGACTGAATCGCATATCGCAATCGGCGAAGCTCGGAATTTATATATATAGTGCATCACAATATACCGGACCCGCTGGGGTTATTAAATAACATATGTATCGTCAGGTCTGGCCTAATTGCATATCACAATTGGCAGCATTCGAGGATCATACATAAGATGCACCATGATATGGTGGACCCAACCATTATTATTCAGCGGGGTGTATAACATTGGAAGTCCGACCTTTTGGTCGGCTGTGGGTTTTCTCGTGTATTCCCATGTATTGCGATCATACGTTGTGGTCGGAGTTTTCAAAGGGAAATATTATGTGGAGGACCCGAGGGGATTATGAACCATGAGACATATATATTTCTAATCCAGCCAACCGCAAGTCACAATCGGCAGAGCCCAAAGCTTAAATACACAGCGCAATGTGATGCGATAGTGTTTCATGGACCCAATAGGGTATGGGTTCCCATCTATAATATTTCAAGTCTGAATTTCGGATCCTGTTATATGTCATGTGACGATTTTCAATGTAAATCAGATTTACGCTTGTGGGACTTAGTCAATGCATGAATTAAAAACCAGGGGGCCAATTCTTTCACACTTGTTCCTTTTGATGTTATAAATTTTTAATAAAGGAAATATTTGTGTTTTTTAAGCATTTTTATCATATTTGCATAAGTATAGCTGATGTTGGTTATCTCTGCAGTTGAGGACCTAAAGAAGGCATGCGAGGTCGAACAACGGATGCATAAGCATCAAGTATGGCTCCAGATAAAATATGCATGAGCGGATCCATCAAGTTTATATATGTGGATATGTTTTATTTAAATATTTGGCTTTACGTGGTAGCGGTCATGTTTCCACACATTGCCTATGTACTCCGAAAGCGAAATTGTCCCAAGTTTCATCATGAAGAGATGACACACAACCATCCTCTTCTAATCAACATCTATTCATTTCCCTAGGAAATGAAGTGCTCTAGAAGATATGCCTTCTACATGTCATCAGTGACACCAAATGTTCTACATCTGTGTATTTTGATCTGTATATTGAAAGGAACAGGGAAAAGGCAAAGGTTAAGGGAAGACCGAGGGTCATTCATAGCTGCATAAATATTACCTCATAGGAGAGGAGGACTTTTTTTGGGCAGAATAGCTTCTCATTTATTATGAATAAAGCAGATGTTTGGGACTAAAAGGAGCCTCTTTTTTCCGATCTATTCTCTTCCTCTTTTATATGTTTGGAATCAGGGTGTTGTTGCTGGCATAAATATAAATGTGTTTTTCTTTTTGCATATTGATAGCATACAATTCATGGTTATTTCTAGTTATTTGAATATAATTCAATAGCATGCTTAACTCATGAAAGTTTCCTGAGTCGAAACTTTGTTAAACATCAGTTGCAAGTGTTATTTGTATGGAAAGGAATGTGTATTCTTGTATAAGTAATTGGATTACAATTAGGATTTAATACAACGTTGTTCTCATATGAACCAGTAATTGATTCATTTTGACTTGGAATCTATATACGATGTTTAAACTCTTTTTGTTATGCTCCTGCAAGATAGATTAGGATGGATTAGGATAGTTAGGACTAGCTTAAGCAGTAAGAAGTAGTGTAGGTAGGATTTGATACATATAGGTTAGCTGTTTCTTTTGTTGATCTAATTGAAGTCTTCCTCAAGGAAGCTATCTCTCAACACCTTTAATAGTTTATAGGATAATTTAAAACCCGTTGGAGCGAGCCATCCAAAATGAAAGCAGATCTAATTGGGGTTTGTGATTGGGTTAGCTCCCCTTGTTGCAACAGCAAAATTTCACCAGGTCAACAAAAATGGCGCTAGAAGGAGGGTCTGAACCGTCGTCCACAACTTTTTATGATTTTATCTATAAATGTCGTGCATGGATTTGAAAATATTAATGCATGGATCATAAATGTTGGAAAGATCCTTCCTCCCATTTGGAAAAGCCTCATGTCGAAGAAACAGAGATCCCTCTAAGTCCCGTGCTTGGCTCAACTGAAGAAGAGACACTATGGGAGTATCCTATCACTCAGGAACAACCAGTAAGAGTACTTACTCGGGCTTGTGCTCATTCCCTCTCTCAACTCCCCGTGTTTCACTCTTTACCTCTAACAACTAAAAGAAAGCCAAGGATATGTTCCATAAACAAAGAAACATCTACAGCCCCATCTCTTAAGGATATTGTGATAGAGTCCTTGCAAATCATCGACACTCCTTGGGAAGAAATTCCTGAGGATCCACTCTCTATAGGTAATCCCTGGCCTGATTTGGGAAATCCTAATAAAGAACACCTTGAACAAACCTTCAACGGGAATCTCCCTATCCATAACATGGCTAACATTCCCCCTCTAGCTAGGAATCCACCTCTACTGCCTCTTCTAGGTGGGAATCAACCCCCACTTCCTCCAGGAGCACTCCCTCCCTAGCTTGCATAGGATGTTGTAGTGATAACTGGCTAGCAACATCCCTTACCCAAGAATGTAGAAAGAGTATTACCTAAATTTTACCCTGAGTGGGGAGACATTTCTGATAACCATATTCATTCCTTCTTCCTAGCCATGCACATGTTAGGGGTAGCTGATGATGATGTGGTATGTCGCTTATTCCCTTTTACTCTAATTGGTGCGGCCTCTACATGGTTCTTTAGCTTGAGAATAGGGTCGATCACCTCATGGGGTGCCTTTCAACAGGCCTTCTTAGACAAATTTGGTGATGAAAAAACACCTGCATCCTTGGTTTTAGAACTATCCCATTTAAAAATGGAAGCCAAAGAAAAGGTCAAGGATTTTAACATCTGGTTCAACACTTTGTTCAATAGAATCCTGGCTAATGCTAAACCCATTGATGAGGTGCTCATGGAATTCTACATCACTGCTCTCCCTGTCCCTACTGCGATGTGGGTCAAGAGAAGTAATGCACAAACCTTACAATGTGCTATCAATGAAGCAATAAAAGTCAAGAATGAAATGATCAATCTCACAACATGTCATCATACAACTAAAGGGAAGAAATCCTCTCAGTCATCCAAGAATAATAATGGGAGGGATAAAAAAGCAGTTGAGGGAAAAGAAAGGGACACCACAGATGTGGAAGGTTTGCATCGGATCATTAAAAAACTAACAAACACAGTCATCAATATGAAAAGGAATTTTGGAGAGAGTACTAATGGGAATGGAGGAGAGTATAACAATAGAAAACCCTTCAAACCTTTCTATTGTAGGAAGACAGAAGGTTGTTATTATCAACCTGCATTGCCTGCTCCACCCAATGAAGGGAATATAAATATGGAAGAGTTGGCTCTTATCAGATCGGTCTTGAACAAAGAAGAACCTATAGTGGAGCTAGAGCCAGAACAAGAAAATGAGGAAGAATACCAAGTAGAAGAGCACTTAGATGAAGAATCTCAAATCAATGTACTCTAGGATTTCTATACAAATTATAATGATGACAATGAAGAATATATCATGGCAGAAATCCACACTAATGAAATCCACACATGAAGTAAAGCGTCACTTGTGGGCGTGATGAAGCCTGTAGACTAGACAAAGAAAGATGTTCGCCCTGTGAAGGCACTTTCTCCCAAACTTCCTATTGAGAAGGGTAGACCTAGTGGTGAGTCCAAGAACACTCCAGTTGCAAACTATCCAGAGAAAGAGAATACATCTCTAACTACAACAAAGGAGACTCAAAATTGCAGACTCCCACCTAAGAATAACAAAACTGATATGTTTACTTTGCCCTACCCTGTTTATAACATTTATTACAACATTGTTGATGATCTTAATAAATCTAGGGCTAATATAACATACTTTGATTTGCTAAAATTAACGCAGCAAAGAGATTTCTCTTGAAAGTTATGAATGAGAAAAATTGCAAAAATCCTATCGTCCCAAGAAGCCAAACCAAGAAATCGGCATCCAGACCTCTTATTACCCCCAATACAGCCCAAATACCATCAGCTATGGAAGCCACTATGTCTAAAATGAATCGAAACCCCCAAGACGTCAGTGCAACCATGATAGGGAGAAAATCAAAATCCATGACTCCACCTTTCCTTATGACATTTGAAATCTTTAACATGAACATATACAGTTTCTTGGTAGATTCTGGTGCCTTGACCATTGTGATGCCTTATGCTGTTGCTAAAATGCTGCATGCAATACCCGATAAAACTAGCACTCGAATTATGCAATTGGATAGGACAAATGTGAAAGTAATTGGGGAATTGAAAGATGTGTTGATTCAGATGACTACTAAACCACAATACACAAAAGTCATTGACATAGTGGTAGTTGATATACCTAAGGCTTATGGAATGCTACTTAGTAGGGACTGGTCAACAAAACTAAATGGATGTTTCTCAACTGCTTGGTCCCATATCTTACTACCTCATAAGGGAAAGGGTGATATGCTGAGTGTTGATCGGGAAATATACATGAAGTATGTGGTGATGGAACTAAATGACCCCAATGAACCTGTAATGTTTACCAACTCTATCCTTAGGAATTATTGTTTCAATGTTTGTGCCATGGAAACTTGTTTTGGAGAATTCCATGCAGAAAAGATTGAAGAAACTGCAATAAACACACAGTTGGAAGCTCTCCCCTATAGTCCAACTAATGAACCACCCTGTAATATAGTAGATGATAGAACTATTTTCATACGAAGCAATTCAATTGATGTAACATTAGACTTTATATTTTGGACACTCTATTTTGATGGCTATAATTGCCTTGAAGGTGCAAGTGCTAGGAGCATTCTCATTAACCCACAAGGGAACCAACATCTGATGGCCAACGGGTTGGAGTTCGCATGCACCAACAACACTACAGAATACGAAGGCTTGTGATAGGGCCTAGTAAAGGCCATTGATATGAAGGTAAAAAATCTTAATGTTTTTGGTGACTCACAGATAATTGTGGACAAGGTAAGGAAAAAGATACACTGCAATTTGCCACACATGGTAAGGTACCATCATGAGGTATGGAGCTTAATTGAGAGTTTTAATTCTTTTAATATCACATACATACCTCGAGGCCAAAACCAAGATGCCAGTCTAATGGCTGGTATGACTGCAAATCTTTTGCCTGATTTTAGATTAAAGAAGAATAAATTTGACGTTGAATTGATTTTCAGACCATCTGTGCCTGATAACATCTCAAATTGGCAGGTGTTCGAAGATGACAAGCAAATCCTTAAGTTCTTGCACTGCGAGAAGACATTCAAGAATACAGTCATTGATGAAAAGGAGCATGATAGGCATATGAATGAGAGGGAAGATGAGGAAAAAGATCAGTCAAATATGATCCCCAAGTTAGTTTTCAGGATGGAGAACTTGTATGACCTGCATGATAAATTCAAGAAGACGATTAACTGCAAAATGTATAGCTCATCCATGAAGTATGAATCGGTGAACCTTGGAACCAAAGAAGACCCAAAAAATGTCAATTTGGGCTTAGGTTGCTCTCCACAAGAGAAGGTTGCATTGGTTAAGCTGTTTAAAGAGTACTAGAACATCTTTGCATGGACATATGGCGACTTAAAAACCTTTGATACTAGTTTTATGCAGCATATAATTCCTTTGGAAAATGAGGCTAAGCCCTACCAACAAAAGCTTCACAAGTTGCATCCTAGTCTAGAACCATTGGTGAAGAAAGAATTAAACAAAATGTTGGATGCTAAAATCATTTTCCTGGTCAGACACACCTGTTGGGTAGCCAATATCTTGCCAGTAAGAAATAAAAATGGAGACATCAGGCTGTGTATTGATTTCAAAAACCTGAACAACGCATCACAAAAGGATAATTATCCTGTTCCTTCTATGGAACACATTCTTAAACGCATTTCTAGGTCTCAAATGTTGTCCCTATAAGATGGGTTTTTAGGATATAACCAAGTGTTGGTGTTTAATGGGGATCAACTTAAGGCAACCTTCTACAATAAATGGGGCACTTACGCATATTGTAAAATGCCTTTTGGACTTATTAATGCAGGCGCCACATTCTAGAGAGCTATGGACATAGCTTTCCGAGGGTTGATTAATAGATTAGTGGTGGTTTACATGGATCACATCACTGTGTATTCATATCACAAAAGGGATCATATTTATCACTAAAACATACTTTCCAAAGATGTCAAAGATATGGAATATTGTTGAATCCCAAGAAGATCATCTTGGCAGTTACAAAAGATAAACTACTAGGTCATATCCTCTCTAAAGAAGGGATTTTTATTGATCCTGAAAGAATGGAGACCATCATGAGAATACGACCCCCTACAAATAAAAGGGCAATGCAATCTTTCTTTGGGAGGATCAATTTCATTAGGAAATTTGTCTCAGGAGTCCCAGAAATAGTGCGTCCAATGCAGCTAATGATGAAGAAAGATGATGTGTATAAGTGGAGCAATGAAGCTAAGAAATCGTTTCAACAAATTAAGGAGGCCATCGCAGAAGCTCCTAAGTTGGTCAGTCCCAATTTCAATAAGGAATTCTTCTTGTACACATTTTTTTCTGATGTTTCATATGCTGCACTCCTCACCCAAAAAAAACGATGATGCCAATGAAGTCCTTATCTCTTATATGAGTTCTAATCTTCAGGGAGTAGAACTGAACTACACAGACATGGAGAAACAAAAATTTGCAGATTTTAAAGCTATAAAACACTTTCACCCTTATTTATTAAAGGCCGGGACTAAAGTAATCGTCCCCCATCCTGGTGTAAGATCCCTCTTTGTGCATAAATAAATGGGTGAGCAGAGAGGGAATTGGGTAACTGCACTTCAAGAATTCGACCTCGACATTAAGGCGGAAAAGATAGTTCAAGGGTAGTGATTGTGCAGGCTAGTAGGAGAAGCCTTAGTGGATAGAGAAGGGGTACCCAAAGAACCAGAAGCACAGAACATGAAAAATGCACAAGTAGAATTTAGGGAGGAGCCCCTATGGATTAATGAGATGCTAATGTATGAGCATGAAAAGTCAGAAACCGTTTTGGATCCCGATTTGTGGTATTATGACATACGCTTTTATATAACACGGGGAGCATGTCTCGAACACATGGATGCATCACGAAGGAGAGTGCTTAGATTGAATTCTAATCAGTATCACTTGGCCAATGACACATTATACAGAAAAATGGTCATGGAATCTGGCTTAGATGTTTGGAAAAGGGTGATGTTGATCATGTCTTGAAAGAAATGCACGATGGCCTAGCAGGTGGTCACTACAGAGGAGAGACCACTACTCACAAAATATTAAGAGCTGGATATTATTGGCCCAGAGTGTTCAAAGACTTGCATGTCTACACTCGCAAATGCAAGGTATGTCAAACCACTGCAAGACGAGAAAGAAAGCCAGTTGTTCCCCACTAGCCCATTATGATTTATCACCCGTTCCAGTAATGGGGCCTAGATGTCATAGGTGAGATCACTCCAAACTCTTCGTAGCAGCATAGGCATATACTCACAACGACCGACTACTTCACTAGATGGACCAAATCCATCCCGCTTTAGAAGGTAAATGAAGATGAGGTAATATCATTTGTTGAGAAATTCATTATCAATAGGTTTGGCATCCTTGAAGCCCTTCATATTTGACAATGCTTCTTACTTTTCATCACTGAAATTGACTGAATTTGATATTGATAAATGAATTCACATAAGGTATGCATTAAACTATTTCCCCTAGGGAAATGGAGTTGCAAAGTCCTCAAATAAAATCCTCATTCACATAATGTGTAAATCTGTCACTGACAAGCAGAGGAGTTGGCACAATGCTCTAACAAACACCCTTTAGGCCGATAAGGTCACACCAAAAGTGGCCTTAGGAAATTGCCCATACTTCCTCATCTATGGATAGGAAGCCGTCTTGCCTCCCAATGTTTCCCTTCCCTCTTTATAGCTCTCCCAAGCCTCAAGAGGGACCCCTTCAGCCTTACATCAAGAAAGGAACAACCAATTTGTGAGGTTGGAGGAATTGAGACATAAAGCCAGAAATAAATTCAGAAATCACCAAATGATTGTCAAGTGATGGTTTGATAACCATCTGGTAGGAGATAAATATTACCAAGTAGGAGAACTAGTCTTGGAATGGGACAAGTTGAATGAGCCAAAAGGTAAACACACAAAATTCCAACACTTATGGCTGGGCCCATTCCAAGTTGAGGAGAAAATTAGTCAGGGAACTTACAGACTGAAAACTTTACAGGGAGAAACTAAAAACCTCCCTATTAATGGCCAACATATTAGGATATACTTCCAATAGCCACAACATGGTGGTTACCTCCTTAATATGTTAGGATTCATTTTATTTTGCTATTAGCTTAGTTATATTTTCATCCCTTCCGTTTTGATGTTTCCACAAAGTTTATTTTCCTTCTTTTTTCAATTTTAGTCCTTTTCAGCTAATTGATTTCGGTCCTTCGGTCTTGTTTTCACCTTTTCAAATCTATTTATATTTCCCTCATTCACTACCTTCAGCTTTTCACTCCCTCGTTAACCTGTTTATGAGTCTGTTGATCCTAAATCCATCGTTACCTTGCAAATCAAACAAACTTTAAATGAGGCCATGAGAACTAGAAAATCATAAGTCGAATTGAAACCGAAGCCACTCATTAGCATCTATTGGGAATTAGGTAATAACTGTTGATAACCTAGATACCTGGAACATGTAGGGCCATCTTTATGAAACGAAAAACTGTGTAACCATAGCTAGACTGCCATGGTGGAACACTACATTTTTAAAATCCCACTCAGACCTAGCCTATACTTTCTTGTAAGGTTTGTAGTCATTCTCCTTTGGTCCCATCCACCACAATAATTTTTCCAATACCTGTCATCTACATGTAAACCTCTTTTCATGCGCTAAACTCAATATCATATACCGTGTAGCAAATCCAATTGTTCTCTAGTCCTTGTGCCTAAAACTGGAAGGACTTATTTAAAAGAAAATGAAATGTCAAGTCCTTGTGCCAATCTGGAAGGACCGGGTGTTTGAGAAGCCCGTTAGAGTAGGGCTTGCTACTGGGCTCAGAGTACTAGTTGACACAACAAGCCCGACCTTGCTTAAGTAGTTTAAAAATATGACATGATCCATGACTGCGCCCCATTCAATAATATGAAAATGGAGCACCGAAATTCTTATATAAAGTGCAGATAAACATATCTACATCAAGTTTGAAGAGTGATAAAGAGCTGAGGTACACACCTAAACAGGTATTGACAACCACTGATGGCTCCGAAAGGGTTTTTGAAAGTAGGAAACATGTAAAGGAAGTTCAATAAATCCCATAATACTGCCATTGGAGAATGCTTCTCAAAACCCTATCAATAAGTTGAAGCTATTTGTCTTTATCCCACCTAAAGAAATTAATATTGAAGTGGAACCCATGCCTGTCCATCTATAGGGTCTACATTTCAAGTTAATATTAATGCCTTGACATTCTATTGATCCAAGGTTTATTTGGAAACAAAGATAATTGCTTCACCCAAAGATTCGCCAATTGTTGTGGCCACAACCACCACCCTATTTAAACATGCTCTGGTAGAAAATTTGAATGGGTCCCCTAGAAGTTTGATCTTTCACTTCTCCAAATGATCTATTTTTATCTCAAGGATTTAAACTCTGTGCCGAGTCAAATCTTCAATTCCTAATGGCTAAGATCCCCTTTAATAAATCTTTGATGCATGCTTCATTCATGACCCAGCCTAGGCCTTCATTCATTTCCTTCATCGGACTTTTCAATCCCCATAAAT
The DNA here is from genome assembly GCA_000404065.3 of Pinus taeda. Classification (NCBI taxonomy): domain Eukaryota; kingdom Viridiplantae; phylum Streptophyta; class Pinopsida; order Pinales; family Pinaceae; genus Pinus; species Pinus taeda. Next base: position 16,946 of record APFE030908454.1, on the reverse strand, counting down.
CTTCATGGTGCTCTATGCTCATGCCTAGAACCAACCCAACTCTCTATTATGTTTGTATTCTGATTCAACCCACTAAATCCTTCTATCACACCTTTATTTCCATTATAACTCTTTACAATGGAAATTCTTCACAAAACATGCATAACATACCCTTTTTCATTTATCGCAATCAACCTTAACATACAACGTGTGCCATAAGGCAGCAGACCCGCCAAGATTATCAAACGTAATATATATATATATATATATATATATATAATATATTTGGTCTGCTCTGCCTATGCATATCACAGTCGAAACTCGCACGTTATATATAATATATATAGATATATATAGTGCGATGCAATATGGCAGACATTTCAAACTACAAAATATAACATATATATTTATGGGTTCAACTGAATCACATATCTCAATCGGTAGAGCCCACAGTTTATATATATAGCTCACTACAATATATCAGACCCACCGAGGTTATTAAATATAGCATATACATCGTCGGGTCCGGCCTAATCACATATCACAATCGGCAGAATCGGAGGACCATACATAAGGCATGCTGTGATATGGCAGACTTGACGATTATTATTCATCCTGGCGTATAACATTTGAAGTCTTGCGTTATTGTCGGCTGCAAGATTTCCGGTGTATTCCCATGTATTGTGATAATACATTGTGGTCGAGGTTTTCAAAGGGAAATACTATGTGGCGGACTTGAGGGGATTATGAACCACAAGGCATATATTTTCGGGTCTGGGCAATCACAAGTCACAATCGGCAGAGCCCAAAGCTTAAATACACAGCATGATGCAATTTGATAGTGTTTCATGGACCCGATAAGGTATGGGTTCCCATCTATAATATTTCAAGTCCAGATTTTGGATCTGGTTATGTGTTATGCGATGATTTTCAATGTAAATTGGATTTAGGTCTGCAGGACTTAGTTAATGCATGAATTAAAAACTAGGGAACTGATTCTTTCACACATGTTCCTTTTGATGTTATAAACATTTAATCAAGGAAAGATTTGTGTTTTTTTTTTTTTTTTTATCATATTTGCATAAGTATAGCTAATGTTGGTTATCTCTATAGGCAAGCACTGAGAGAAGGAAAGAGAGGTTGAAGAATGGACACATAAGCATCAAGTATGACTCCAGATAAAAGATGCATGAGCAGATCCAATGAGTTTATATATGTGGATATGTTTTATTTAAAGATTCGGCTTTAAGCAGTAGTGGTCATGTTTCCACACGTTGCTGTGTATTTTGAAAGTGAAATTGTCCCAGGTTTCATCATGAAGAGATGACACACAGTCATCGTCTTCTAATCAACATCTATTCATTTCTCGAGGAAATGAACCACTATAGCAGATATGCCTTCTACGTGTCAGCAGTGACACCGACTGTTCTACATTTGTGTATTTTGATCTGTATATTGAAAAGAACAATGGGAAGGTGAAAGGATAAGGGAAGACTGAGGGTCATTCCCAGCTGCAGAAGTATTACCTACGGATAGGAGAGGAGGACTTTTTTTTGGGTAGAACAACTTCTGACTTATTATGAATAAAGAAAATTGTTTTGGGTCTAAAAGGAGCCTTTTGTTTTAGATATATTCTCTTCCTCTTTTATATGTTTGGAATCAGGGTGTTGTTGTTGGCATAAATATAAATGTGTTTTTCTTTGTGCATATTGATAACATAGAGTTCATGGTTATTTCTAGTTATTTGAATATATAATTCAATAGCATGCTTAACTCATGAAAGCTTCTTGAGTCGCAACTTTGTTAAACATCAGTTACAAGTGTTATTTGTATGCAAAGGAATGTGTATTCTTGTACAAGTAATTGGATTGCAATTATGATTTAATACAACCTTGTTCTCATATGAACCAGTAATTGATTCATTTTGACATGGAATTTATCTATGATGTTTAAACTCCTTTTGTTATGCTCCTGCAGGATAGATTAGGATAGTTAGGACTAATTTAATTAGTGAGAAGTAGTGTAGGTAGGATTTGATACATATAGGTTAGTTGTTTCTTTTGTTGATCTAATTGAAGTCTTCCTCAAGGAAGTAATTTCCAAACACCTTTAACAATTTACGGGATCCTCTAAAACCAGTTGGAGCTAGCCATCCCAAAAAAAAGTTGATCTAATTGGGGTTTGTGATCGGGTTAGCTCCCCTTGTTGGTATAGCGAAAACTCACCATGTCAACAAGACCTCATTGAGGTTAATTTTTCTAATGTCCTACTTGATTGATACCTTCTCATATGTCAAAAAGGCTTTAAATATGAATTAATATTATCTTAAAAAAAAATAGACTCAAATTTAATAAAATTAAAAGATAAAAACAAATGCCAATTCCTTCATTTGATTGTTACTTGACTCTCTTGTGGGCAAGTTACAATAAATGTGATTGGAAAAAGTATGGGGAGACAATATAGAGCATGTCTTGGATATGATTCATTTGTTTTTAGAGATCCTTCAAGCACCTGAGCCATCGACTTTGGAAATGTTTGTATTAGGGATTCCTATGGTTTTTAATGTTGTGATTCTTTCACCTAATGGTTATTTTGGGCAAACAAATGTTTTAGGAATGCTAGACACAACATCAGTGGACAAGTAAACATATTTTTTATAATTGCAATATCCATTCTATGATATTCTCTCTTTATTGTTTGATTTTATTTTGGATGTTTCTTTTGATTTTGTTTTGTATTTTAACTATGAAATTGAAAATACTTGGTATCATGTACATTTAAACAACAACCAAAGCTTGAAGATGAAATTAGTATTACACAATATTGATTGAAATCCTTGTAGCTAGTTTTTGTTAAAATATTTTCATGGTTGTCATAAAAGTTTACTTTCATGTTGTTATTTGAGCACATGTTGTTTATATACTTGACCAAGTTCATATGTTATAAAATGAAATGTTGTTACAAATAAAACAATAAGGATTAAACATCACACCTCAGATTATTTGTTTTCAAAATTTATCTATAGCTTGATCTTTTTAGCATGTAACTTAGATGACATGATTGTGTTTAAGCTTTTTTTTAAAGGTTGAATATTGAGTTACTAAGGTGTGCTTTTTATGGTGCCATTTTATTTTCTTTGTTTATACAAGTCATTTGGCCACATTATAGTTACCACTATCGCCCAACAGAAGAAAACTTGTTCGTGTTTCCTACATTTATGGGGAAAAATGGCTTTGACATTACTGATGTTGAGGAATGTTTCATATAAACTCTTTATAGTCTACTTTAATTATATTTTCGTGTTCATTGTATTTCATGTCTTACACTCTGCATTGAATTTTCTTTTGTTTTCCGAAAATGAACTCAGTATTGATGGTAAGAAGAAGGAATTGAAGAGAGACGAGAGAAATAACACTAGAGCAACAAATGCAAAGAGAGAGAGGGAAGAGATACGGTTTGGTGATACCCTTAGAGCCAATATCCCACATAAGACACACACATAGAAACTGATGGTCAAGTCTTCAGAGTTGGTGAATTCACCTCCATTGCCTTGGCAACACAATGACAATGTTTTGAAGTGATGAAACATCATTTGATGTATAAATTTTAGTCCAACCAATGTTAGGTTGAAAATTTATATTGTAATACTTAACGTTTCATATAATATAATTTATGTGGTTGAAATTATTTATAGTTGCACTTGATCTTTTTTAGTATTGTAATTAACATATGCAACTTTGTGTTTTCATGTTAGATGAACATGCACATTATATGACATTTTGTAAATCATACTAATTAATTTATGTTAATTAATAATGAATGCATAAGTCAATCTAAAACTACTAAATTAGTATTTTATATTGATTAATGATGAACACAAATAAAATGAACATATGACTAAATTAGTCATTTATAATGATTATTAATGAAAGTAAATGAAATGAATATAAACTACTAAATTAGTCATTTATATAATGAATATGAAACTACAAAAAAATATAAATGACTACTGTAATTGATAAATTCATGATTACAAATAATGACTAAATTTTTCATATATATGACTATTAGTAGCTAATTTACAGTGTCTTATAACACGACCAAAATGTAGTCATATTTCTTTGGTCATTAATTGGTTTCAAATGATGAATAAAATTTGCATATATATGACTATTAGTAACTAATTTACAGTACCTTATAACACGGCCAACATTTTAGTCATATTTCTTTGGTCATTAATTGGTTTTCTCGAATGGTCATATAGTAATATATTTTTTTATATATTTGGTCAATAATTGTGGCAATTAATGACTAAATTAATAGCCAAATTTATGATTAAATATATTCCTAGATGATAAAATTGAGACAACCAATTAATGACTAAGCTAAAAATGACTAAAAATTGGTCGTGTTATAAGATACTATAAATTAGCTACTATTGATCATCGACTGAAAAATGGTCGTCTATATCCAAATTTTAGTCTAACTTTAGTAATTAATTAGCCATTTTGTACTAGTGTGCCTTGGTAACACAATCATTACATTTCGAAGTAATGAAATAAAATTTCATGTGTAAATTTTAATCCAACCAATATTAAGTTGGAAACTAATATTGTAATATTTGACATTTCATATAATATAATTTATGTGGGTGGAATTATTTATAGTTTCACTTGATATTGTTTAGTATCATAATTAAAATATGTAACTTTGCATTTTTATCTTACATAAATATGCACATTGTATAGATTTTTTTATTTTAGTCGCAAAATCATACTAATTAATTTATATTGATTAACAATGAACACATAAAATCAATCTAAAACTACTAAATTAGTTGTTTATATCTGGTTCTGATGATGAACCACACTTGTTGGTTTGAAACGCGTTGGCCAAAAAATTCTCTCATGTGATTTTTCCCGAAAGACTTTGTTTAATTCATTATGAATCATAGAGATTGAATAAAGAAAATATGAAACTACTAAAAAAAGATAAATCGCTACTACGAAGGATAAATTTATGATTACAAATGACAACTAAATTTTTCATATATATGACTATTAGTAGTTAATTTACAGTATCTTAGAACACGACCCAAATTTAGTCATATTTCTTTGGTCATTAATTGGTTTCAAACGATGACTAATATTTGCACATATATGAATATTAGTAGATAATTTATAGTATCTTATAATATGACTAACATTTTTGGTCATATTTTTTTGGTTATTAATTGGTTTTCTAGGGTGATCATATAGTAATATATTTTGTTGTATATTTATTCATTAATTATGGCAATTAATGACTAAATCAATTACTAAATTAATGACCAAATTTATAACTAAATATATTAATAGATGATGAAATTAAGACAAAAATTAACAACCAAGCAAAAAGATGACTAAAATTTGGTCACATTATAAGATTCTGTAAATTAGCTACTATTGGTCGCTAATTGAAAAATGGTCATTTATATGAAAATTTTAGTCATTTTTTTAGTAACCAATTAAACATCTTGTACTAGTGATTTTTCTCCTTAACAAAACTTTCTGACTTCAACCACTACCTATTCCAAAAGAAATTATAAATTTCCTCCCATTTCATCACACTTCTGTCTTGGATTTTGTAAGTGTTGTTGGAAATCAAAGTTGAGTACATATAATAACATCCTAGTTCTAGATCTTCTACCTCTTTTAGTTTTTCTTTAATATGTTGAACTCCTTACCTCGAAGTATGGCATTTGTTCTTTTTACCCATTTTCTGGCCTTTATAAGCAACAAAAATAATAATTAATATTTTTTATGAAAACTAGTCTAGTTGAATAATATGAAACCTTTTGAAATATCACCACTTACCAAAAGTTACAGCTCATAGAGAAAACTGCTAAAATTCAAGTTGAAGTTTAGTTTTTTAGGTTGTGTTTTTAGAGAATAGTTGACATAGGAGGTTTAACAAAAAATGAAAGGTTTTGAAATTCTTTGACATTGAGTTGTTTAATTCGAATGACATGCAATGAAATCCAAATTAATGTGAAAAGACATCTCAAACATTTTTCAAAAAACAACGAAAGATCAACATCATAGTTGGGGAAAACCTATATCTAAAACCTACAATGAAACTAAACAAATGACTCATTTTATTAGAGAAAACAAGAATAATTTAAGAATAATTAAAGGTGCTCAAGTCGAGAAAAATTATTATTTTATTCACAAACAGATGACCTAGAAGTTGGGTAGTTGAATATTCAGATGTACTTTGAAACACTTAAATAGCTTTACTAGTTCCGATGCCAACTCAAAACCAAGTCATGGCAGGCTCTAGGGTGGAGGGTCAAAGGAATTTTTCAGATGAGAGGTCCGAGCTCGGGAGATGAGAAGATATTAGCAATATCATATTTACAACTTCTCATACCACTAATACAAAAGGAAAATTAATATATTTAACGAGTTCAATAAAGGGGATGTGAGTCGGCAATGCTTACAATGCAAAAGGACCATTAAATGAACCTCATTGTCGAGATTGAAGGAAAGTAGGGTCACACGAAGAGATACAAGGTGAACAAAGACACAACATCCTCACCTCACATTGTGGGCCCAATAGTTATTCAATAATTCGACATGCATGGAAAAAACAAATAGGGATAAGGAGGCTCGACTCTCTATGCCATGTCGATCCTAACCTCACGATTTGTTCCAGTGGGACCCGCAGTGAGAGCTCCCTGAGCCCGACTAGTTGGAGGTCAAACCTTGTTTTCATTTGACAACATGCAAAGTGAGGTAACCCAAACTTCCAACCATGGCATGAAAAATAAGGGGCACTACATGAAATTTTTGTAAAGATCCATAAAATATTAATTTTTTTATGCTCATATATCCCAAGTCATCTACGAAATAATATAGATGATAACACGTGATCCTTATCAGGCATTGTATTAATTCAACAACACTACAAATATATGATCTTACGACTCTCCACCCTCCTCACCATACACTGTATTAACTCAACACCCCTCCAAACAGACGATCTGGTGGTAGAAATATCATTGCGAAATAAGACAAAAAATGCCCTAAACCAATTAGAATGTAAATAAATATAATTAAGAAATAATATATATATATATATATATATATATATATATATATATATATATATATATATATATATATTATATATATATAATATATGTTTTCTAATGTTTACTTTACAATTTTATTTTTTATTTGTAGCCAAAAGGGACTTGACCTCCCAACCTTATGTTATGGGCTCAATAGTTAGTTGATAATGAAAGGTGTGTGGACAAAAAATAAAAGGGAGAAGGAGGTCTGATTCCCAACCTCCCGACCTATTCTAGTGGGACCCAAGACGAGGTTGATTATAGTTAGGTTCGACAATGATGGAGGTGCGTTAATCAAAAGCACACACCAAACAACCCCAATTCCTGACTTGTTTCCCTTGGACCCATAAGTACCTTCCCGATGGAATGACCTGAGTTGTAAAGGGTGTATGTTGGTGATATGTGTCTATAACGCTTAATATATTTTTTCAAATTGGTCATATTTTTAAATAAATTTTAAGAATGAATATCCTATCGAGTATCAATGAATCAATCTATTGTAGTTCAAGAAACACAAGTTGGGAGAGTCACATGGTTTATTAATAGTGTCTTTCCACGATACAAATTCAATTGCAAAATTTTTTGCAAAGTTGAACACAAGTTTTATTAAGTGTTAAAGATGGAGGTAATTTAATTAAATGCATAAGATCGAATATATTTTACTTAAGATTGCAGTACAATCCATATTTAAAAAAAAATGATATTGGGTTCTTATTATTATAATTATAATTATATTATCATGAATGTTTGTGGGTAGTTGTCAATAATAAGTTACTAGTCAAATAAAATAAGGGAACATATGAACATGTTGTGTTGCATAATCCAGAGTCGGGAGTGGGTTGTGAAATAATTTTTCGAAAGGAGAGAATTCTTAACCCTCAACTTACTTTGGTGAATTCTAGTTGTGGCATAATTGTTTGTTTATTACTATGAGACTAACACTATCCCCAAATTAAGCCATTGATTTGGCTCAAACAATTTTGTTTTCACTATATGGAAACTCTAAATAATAGCAATTTCCCCTAAACGTGCAAAGATACAACAAAGGAATTTAAAATTCCTATTATGTTACTACAAAAATGTTGCATCAAAGGAAATATAAGAACCTAATGGATGGAGGGGAGGAAATGTGTTCAGGCTTGCAGTAGTCTCACACTTTTGATAATGCCTATCTGACAAATGTTGCTCAAACCACCTGGCTAAAACATTTTTTCTAATCATATCAATATGTCAAAATCTTATATATATATTATATCCAAGATATAACATTAAAGCTAATGAGGATAAAGATTACCATAGGTCCTCGTGGGCACTCGCGAAGAAAAAATGTAATTGCACAAAAGAAATGATTAGAGTCTATGTGTGTTGATAATGAGATTAAATAAAGAGCATATTTCACTTGAGTGGCCTTCATATTCTATGATATTCTACAATCAACATAAATAAGCGGGTTTGTTTAAAATTTTAGCTATCTCCTTTTAATTTTTTTAATTAATTTGGATTCATTTTCCTGGAGTCATTAATTCCAATTTTAAATTTAAATTTAAATTTTTTCTAGAAAATATTTGTTGGAGTTGCAAATTTATGTGGTGTAGTTTACACAATCCAAGTGTTAAAGTAAAATTTCAAGGCATTGTATCCATTTATGCATTCAAAAATACAATTTTAAAAATGAAAAGTTACACATTCTATATGCATATATAGAACCAATATAGATCTATTTTGAAGAGGATTAAATATCTTGAGGTGCATACTGTTTTTCAAGTTATACACTTTAAAAGAGGTGCCATAGGTTATATTTAGCCTTGTCGATGTTAACATTTTCTTTCTTTCTTTCTCATCTCTCTAGAAATAATTATGGTTTCCATTGCACAATTCATGCGGGTCCAACAATAATGAGTGACCATGCATGTTAACCATAGTTAAGAAGTCTTTATGTCAAAGATGACCATTCCTAAATAGAAAAATACCCAATAACGGCTTAGGTTGAACACGATTTAAGGTGGGACTTTATCATAATTATTTAAAGAAATTTTGTGTGGGAGTTATCTTAAGAACCCCCAAAGGCTGAACTTCTATATGAACTTGACTAAAAATTTAGATATTTCCTGCTATATAAAATAATTGGTTAGGTTATGATCTAGCTATAAATTGATTGAAAAAAATCCAAATTAAGTCCATTGAATTTTTCAATTCAACATTTTATATCATTCTACCTAAAAAAATCCCTTAAACACCTAAAGAAAATATTTAAAAATACATAATTTAATGTAAATCTTATCATATTTATTAATATGTTAGCATCAAGAATAGTGTAAAAGGCCATGCCAAATATGGCTTGTTAAAATCAAATTTAATTTAAGGTGATTGTTCCACACTACATCATAGGTATCACGGATTTTGAACATGAAGCTCCATAACCACATCCTAAAAATGAATATACTTAATTTTTATTTATGATATAGTTATCATGGATTTTGAACATGAAGCTCCATAACCACGTCCTAAAATTGAATATATTTAGTATTTATTTATGATATATAAATAAATATTCAACTTACATGTATCATAATCAACATATGTAAAACCCTTAAACCTTTCCTAGTTCCAAGATGAACATAATTCATTATATTTTAATAAAATAAGAACTCTTGTCTTGTAAAGGTTGTTATGACTTAGATAATTGTTGCATGAGCCTTCTTATTTATATTTTATTTTCAAGTGTGATATTATAGTGATGTATATTTATTTATTATTTCTTAGTAATTTAAATATGTAATATAAATTTAAAAGTAAGGTTATCAAGTTTTTACTAATACAAAGATTTTAATGTGAATATTTTTATAATAATGCTCATTAAAGTGAAGTTGCTTAACTGATTTTTTTATAAATAACCTAAAATGTAATTATATTTAAAAATAAATAACTATAATATATCTTTTTAAATAGAAATATTTAATTTAAATTAAAGTAAATTATTTAATTTGTGTGATAATTTTTCCATCACTTGAATGTTAACATTCCCTAATAATTGTATTATTACGCTTTACTTTTATTTAATAATGAGTGAGTAAACATTTCCCCATTTTTAATTTGAATCAATAAGTAAACACTCATCACTCTTGATTTGAAGGAATACCTACTAAGTATATGATATGCATTTATAGTTTGGAAAATTTTCACATTACTGAATTGTTTATCTTTCATATATTTGTTTTGTATGTGGAAAGGAGAAATTATAAATCTCAATTTGATATTAACAAGGTATAAATATAAAGGAGAGAAATATATATATATATAATAAAATGTTAGTCATAATCTTAAAATAAAATTAGCATTACTATTATTAGATTCCTGTCACATGGCTCCCCACCCAACAATTTCCTAAGGATTTGAGATGATTCCAATTCTAATAAGTTACTTCATGGTAAGTTCCTAGTTATTATTTATAAAATTAATTTATGTGTAAGAAAAATACATTTAGAGAAATGGTCCATTTTATAATAAGATGTGTAATGCCTTTTTTTCCTTTTGTTAAAATTGTCCTATGTCAAAACAACAGACAGACAATGCCAAATGGAGATGAAAAAGGTAGACAATGCCTAGCATAACCAATTTCGAAAATAAATAAATGCAAATAGTAAAGCACCATTAATAGAGAGGTTCTACTATATTAAATTTCCATGGGATTTTTTACGAACAATTAATAATGCCTCGCTTAAGTAGTTGGAGTGTGTAATTAACGCAATATTGCCTCTATTTACAACATTAAGCGGGAAAATCCCAATCATTGTAGATTTTGAAATCCTTACTCATTGAAACCATAATTAATTTATATGTAATTATAATAAAATTAAAAACTTATTTCCTTAAGCAATTTAATAACAACAAGAATTTATGGTAATAAATTCCCATAAATTCTTTTGTAAAAAATATTGTTCACGTTGACTAATGGTTTTGGAAATTTTATTATCTGTGACAAATTTACAAAGTAACATATAAAACAAGTAATTTATTTTTAAAAATAAATAGAAATATAAAAAATAAAAAATAACAATATAAATTTTAAAGTGTGAAACCATTCATAAACTCCATCAAGACCTGTATTAACTATGATAATGTTTAACAAAGGACTTCTTTTATTGCAATTAATAGGTTACATCGAGGACAAACTCCCAATCTGGTTGATGAGATGATGAGGGTAATAATCTCGTGCTACAAAATGTGAATTTCCATTACAAATACTGAGGATATTCTTATCTCTTAGCTTTTAGGTTGTAACTCCACAGGAGGGCTTGTGTAGCCTGTGTTGGAATGTACTCTCTTGGGTAGGGCACAACCTCATGGGAGGAATTGTCTTGTATTGCATTGTCATTGAACTTCTTGAGGCCAGAAGCCTTACCTTATGTAGTACCTCAGGACTGACTTGACAGATAGATGAATTCATCCCACATGATCAATGTGTAGCACATCCCTATTATTGGAAAGAGAGATGGAGGCCCTTCAATAGGCATCAATTTCTTGGCTTTGGGCGTCCGGCCTAGAATTCCTTATCCCCAAGTGGGAAGTGTTTAAAGACCAATAACTCACCTAGTGCACCCATATCCATACGGTTGATGTCATTTTTTGAACCTTCAGGATAATTCCCCATTTGTGTGCCAAATGCCAATCTTCCTATGTCCTATTTTGTATTCTAAGAACTTGGTGGACTTAGAAAGAGTAGCCTTATCGTAAGCTTGGGAGGGATAACACCAGTGGACACTCTAGTGATTCGTTTTGACTTTGGAAGGACAGTGACAGAGCTCAAGCTAGTTGTAAAACCATTGTAGCCAAGCCATTTCTAAATCCACTCTAGATGGGTAGAGTGTGTGAGAAAGGGGAAAGACCAGATAAAAGCCATCGGATCCGAGATCCATCGAAATTCTCATAACTTGCCAAGACCTCCTTAATTAGACCATGATATGATCCCGAAAAAATTCATATTGCAGAGAAGCTAGCTAAGAATGAAACCTTATAGCTCTAATTATAACCTTGATACATTGAGATTAACAATGAATTATTCGTGGAAACTTTGGATTGGATGCCTAGGCATCACCTTATCACTATGTGATGGAACAAGGAGTTATGTGGTTAAAGGAAGATTTCTCATGACGAGCACAACAACAGAGCATCAAGGGTCAGGGTTTGGAAAAACAAATAACAAAAATTCACACACTATTCGATAGGGCTGACACCAACTAACCTTTGAGCTAACTACACCTAGGTCTTTAAGTCACTACCACATGCAAGATGAATGGTGTTGTTACAATAATATATCGCCATGTGGTATACATACATACATACATACATGTGGTATACATACATACATACATACATACATACATACATACATACATACATACATATATATATATATATATATAACAAACTATTATATATTAAAATTTTAAACTTAGTCAGGTTTAGGATATATATATATATATATATAACAAACTATTATATATTAAAATTTTAAACTTAGTCAGGTTTAGGACTACGCCCAGGTCAAGTACATTGATTTACCAATGAAGGGGACTGACCATGAGTAGGTCAGAGGGCAAGGGTCGAGTAGATTAGGTCAGCTCAAGTTGGGCCAATAAATTAAAAAATTGGGTGAGCAAATGGACAAGGTCGACTGAATAGCATCCTTCTAATGGTATACTGTTAGGCCCCTATACTACTAGTGTAACCCTTATTGTTATTAGTACAACCCACTTATTATATTGATGTACCCACATAGTGCCCATATTGTTACTATTGTACCCCATATAAGCCCACTAATGTTACTATTGTGGCTTCATATTATTATTGTTAGGTCGGCTGGGTTATATTGG